>BJKM01000999.1:0-133621 GCA_015082035.1 Chaenogobius annularis | reverse complement strand
CAGGACTCATCAAACTGTGAATGAAACTAAATGTGCTCCAGCTGAGCTTTTGATGAGGAACAGTGTGAAAACAGGGTTGGAAGAGAGAAACGTACATTTGATATTCTCAGGACGGTCTCGCTGTCGTTTAGAGTCACAAACGAGCTTCACAGAGTCACAAACGAGCTTCACAGAGTTAAAACGAGCTTCAAAAAGTCACAAACGAGCTTCACAGAGTACACAACGAGCTCCACAGAGTCACAAACGAGCTTCAAAGAGTCACAAACGAGCTTCAAAGAGTCACAAACGAGCTTCACAGAGTCACAAACGAAGCTTCACAGAGTCACAAAGAGCTTCACAGAGTCACAAACGAGCTCACAGAGTAAACGAGCTTCAAAGAGTCACAAACGAGCTTCAAGAGTCCACACAACGAGCTTCAAAAGTCACAAACGAGCTTCACAGATCACAAACGAGCTCAAAGAGTCAACAAACGAGCTTCACAGAGTCACAAACGAGCTTCAAAGAGTCACAAACGAGCTTCACAGAGTCAAATAGAGCTTCACAGAGTCACAAACGAGCTTCAAAGAGTCACAAACGAGCTAAAGAGTCACACAAAGAGTCACAAACGAGCTCACAACGAGCTTCACAGAGTCATCAAACGAGCTTCACAGAGTCACAAACGAGCTTCACAGTCAAGAGTCACAAACGAGCTCACAGAGTCACAGAGTCACAAACGAGCTTCACAGTCACAAACGAGCTTCACAGAGTCACAAACGAGCTTTAAAGAGTCACAAACGAGCTTCACAGAGTCACAAACGAGCTTCACAGTCACAAACGAGCTTCACAGAGTCACAGGAGTCACAAACGAGCTTTAAAGAGTCACAAACGAGCTTCACAGAGTCAAAACGAGCTTCACAGTCACAAACGAGCTTCACAGAGTCACAAAGAGCTTCACAGAGTCACAAACGAGCTTCAAAGAGTCACAAACGAGCTTCACAGAGTCACAAACGAGCTTCACAGAGTCACAAACGAGCTTCACAGAAGTCACAAACGAGCTTCACAGAGTCACAAACGAGCTGTCACGAGTCACAACGAGCTTCAAAGAGTCACAAACGAGCTTCAAACAAAACGAGCTCACAGAGTCACAAACGAGCTTCACAGAGTCACAAACGAGCTTCAGAGTCACAAACGAGCTTCACAGAGTCACAAACGAGCTTCACAGAGTCACAAACGAGCTTCACAGAGTCACAAACGAGCTTCACAGAGGCGCTTGTCAGTTCGGGACGGTCGCGCTGAGGCTCTAAAACGCTCACATCATCATCAGTGTAATAATGAGCTGCCGTTCTGATTTCTCCCCGAGGATCTGGCAACGCTCCAACGGCGGCATCAGGCGGTTCTGCGAGCGGACTAAAGGTGGCGCTCTACATCTGCTCCATGTCAGAAAGTGTTCTGTGTTTGTGAAGGACGTAAAAGTGGAACTGCAGCAGCAAAACATACTTAAGACAACGTGAAAGTACCACATAACATCTACTTTAACACACAGATTTGGAAACGTATTAAATATTTATATGTATTTGTCTGGTGGAGGAGAAAGTACAAATACCTGTAGTGAAGTAAAAGGTATCCAATGACGCCTCAAATATGTGCTGAAGAACAGTACACTGGCTTTAGTTCTTAGTTACTTTCCACTGGACCTGGTTTATGGTCAAGATCCTCAGTTGGTCCATCACTCAAACGTTCATGGTCTTGTTCTTCCTGAGGTCCATTTCCCATCCTGGTGTTTGAGGGTCTCCAGAGCTGAAGCCACAGCTCTGAGGTCACGTTTAAGGACTGGACTGACATCAAAACCGAAGCGCGACAGAAAAAAATCACTTCTGGGTTCAACTTTAAAATAGACCAATTTAACAAACCATGAACAAAATGGACAGTTATTTTGGACTTAATATGTTTTTACTCTTTTATTTTTATGCCACCCCCTTATTGTTATTTTTGTAATGTTTCTTTTTTTAATATTATTATTATTATTATTATTATTATTATTATTATTATTATTATTATTATTATTATTATTATTATTATTATTAATTTATTGTGTTTATTTATTTATTTATTTATTTTATTTATTTATTATGTTTTATTATTATTATTATTATTATTATTATTATTATTATTATTATTATTATTATTATTATTATTGTTGTGTTTATTATCATTATTCAGGTTTTTTAAAATCATGTTTATTTTTGTTATATTTATTTCGTTTGTATTATTATGTTTATTATTCTTATTTGCATTATTGTGGTTTTTTTATTATTTAGTTTTTATTATGTTTATTATTATTATTTAGTTTTTTATGTTTATTTTTGTTATTTTTATTTAATTTGTGTTATTGTGATTATTATTCTTATTTAGTTTTTATTGTTATGGTTTATTTTTTTTTTCTCTTTTTTTTCTGTTCTAAAAAAACATTTAAAACTCTGATCTTTTATTTTATTTTGTAACTAAATGACCCTTTTACAGTCTTTAAAAATGCGGAGGAAACCTGCCGTTTGAGATCATGTCCAGGTCAAATCCCCAATCCGCCTTTTCTGGGTCTTTCATTTGGGGTTCGGGTTAGATGCACGAGCCGCACTGTCAGCAGACGAGCAGCAGGGGGCGCTACGACAAGGAGAAACACACAAGGCGAGTGCAAAAAAGACCTGGATTCAAACTGACGCTAAACTATGAACACAATTACCGCACGTTTATTGTTCCATTTGACATAAAACTGTGTCATAAAAACTTTATTAAACCGTGTTCTGTGTTTTTTTTATTTCAGGGTCTTTAAAATGCAAAACAAACATTACTAATAACAAACATCAAACATCTAAAATGAGATACTACATCGATACTAAAATGAGTACTGACACTACATTCTAGTCTAGTATCTATGCAACTATATATACTTTAGTTTATATATACTTATATATACAAGTTTATGCAGTTAATGAACTTAACAATGGTTTATGTGTTTGTCAGGCTCTGAAACAAAAAGAGGTTTTAAGACTCTAATTGAGCCGTAATTCCATGAGGTTTTAAGACTCTAATTGAGCCGTAATTCCATGAGGTTTTAAGACTCAAATTGAGCCGTAATTTCATGAGGTTTTAAGACTCTAATTGAGCCGTAATTCCATGAGGTTTAAGACTCTAATTGAGCCGTAATTCCATGAGGTTTTAAGACTCTAATTGAGCCGTAATTCCATGAGGTTTTAAGACTACTCTATGAAGCCGATAATTGCCCATGAGGTTGTTAAGACGTCAAATTGAGTCCGGTAAATTTCATGAGGTTTTTAGTTTTAAGGACTCTCTAAGCCGTTAATTAAATCCAGAGTTAAGACTCTCACATGAAGCCGTTTATGATTCTTTGAGCCGTTTTGAAGACTCAATTGAGCCGTAATTCCATGAGGTTTTAAGACTCAAATGACCGTTAATTCCATGGAGAGACATTTTAAATTGAGCCATCCATGAGGTTCTAAGAGCCTTAATTCCGATTCCATGGTTTTAAGACTCTAATTTGTAATTCCATGAGGTTTTAAAGACTCTAATTGAGCCGTAATTCCATAGGTTTTAAGACTCTAATTGAGCCGTAATTCCATGAGGTTTAATTTTAAATTTGACTCTAATGTTTTAAGACGTCTCTAAGTTCCGTAATCAGTTTTAAGAGGTATTTAATGACTTTTACGAGCATTGAGCCGTAATTCATGAGGGTTTAGACTATTATAATTTGACCGTTAGATTCCCATGAGTTTTAGACTCTAAGAGCCGTAATTCCATAGGTTTAAGACTCTAAAGACGTAATTCCATGAGGTTTTAAGACTCTAATTTGGGCCGTAATTTGGCCTAAACAATTGAGGTGAGGTTAAGACTCTAATTGAGCCGTAATTTCCAGGTTAGGTTAATTTAAATTCATGAGGTTTTGACTCTCCTAAGATCTAATGAGCCGTTTAATTTAGATTCCATGAGGTTTTAAGACTCTAGATGACGTATTCCATGAGTTTTAGAAACGAGCCGTAATTCCATGAAGGTTTTAAGAAATTGATTGAGCCGAGGTAACACGAGTAAAACAGGTTTGTTGAAAACTCTCTTTGGTCCATAAACGTGCAGTGACGCACAGACTTCATGAAGAGACACTCCGCCGGCTTCTCTGGCGACCCCTAGAGGCCTGAAAGAACATAAAACATCAAATCCAGTTAGAACAAGGCGGACTGGAGCAGGTCTTTGAGGGCTTCTAGTTTCATGTTCACAACTCAGTGGGTTTAAAGTTCTTTAACAGGTGAAACACTAAACACTCACATAGTTCTTCTTATAGTGTCCCTGATAATGGGCCATCGAAACCAAATGGATGGGCCTATTGTTCACTGACTTTAGCTCCCTCCTCCCTGAGTTCCTTTATTAGCCTCCGAATGCCTCGGGCGTTTCCATGGTTTCAGCAGACCATCGTAAACAACTGGAAGGTTGAATCTTAAACCTCCATTACGATTGTTTTCCTGAACCATCTCTTCTCCTGCTCAGGGTCTCCTCCTCACTGTCTTCAGTGTTCTTCTTATGGTTTGTCATTTTGCTTCCTGGTTATGGTCATGTGACTCTGAGACCATAAACCAGGGTCAAACAGTGAGGTGATGTCACTGATGTTCACGAGGTTAAACCTCTGTGTTTATAAAGGGCTTCGTGTCTCAAGGCTAATGCTAATGCTAATGCTAATGCTAACTTTTATTAAAGGGTCTATATCATTGCAAAATGGACTTTTCAGAGGGTTTAACCCCCTCACAGTGCTATCGGCCCCTCGTAGATGGCCCACAGAGAATAGTCTCGTTCAGACAAACGGGGCCTATTCACCAGGATGAGTCATCCTCTGCCCTCCTCCAGGAAGCACTCTGTACCTGTGATCGTTTAGAACTATTATGTGATGGTGTTGCACAACACTTAGGCCCTTAGGGCCCTTAGGGCCCTTAGGGCATTTTAAAGTCACGAAAACATGATTGTTTTATGTGTTGATCATTTTAGTGGTGTTTTTATAATATTTATTAGCATCAAAACACAATGACCTATGACCCCGCCCCTCCTCACTCTCAGCTTTAGGCCTCCAGACACTGTTTGACACAGTACTGTTTCTACTATACTTTCCAGTACACGCAGTAACACAGCAGAGGACAGTTACACTTTTGCATGGACAAATATACGCAGTTTTTCTTTCCGGAAGTAACGAGCGGGTGCTGAGTGTTAGTCTGCCGGGAGCTACGGACTGATCTGCATTATGATGTAGTTCAAGCGATCAGGTGGGCTGAAATGTTCTTTCTTGACTCGTAGTAGACAGTCCGTGTATAGAGTGTTTTAGACACGATGCAAGCAGGGAGTTACAGTAGTCTAATCTAGAGTTACAAATGCATGGACCACTTTTTCAGCATCGCTTTTAGGCAAGATTTTTCTGATTTTGGCTATATTATGCAGATGGCTGTTATACATACACCCCCGTATTTTTCAGGGTTAACAAGCAAATAATTAAGTCTCATCCAGGTTTTTATATCCTTCACACAAAGCACTAAGTCTGTCTGCTTGATCGGTCTGATTGGGTTTCACAGCTAAATGCAGCTGTGTGTCATCTGCATAGCAGTGGAAGACAATTTGTTTTGTAACGCCCAAAATCACAACAGCAGTTGTCTCGAAGGGCAACAGGAGGGGAAAGCAGTACTTTGAGGCAGATAAAGAACCGGTTATCCGGAGTAGAGACCATTTCTCCAGGCAGTTGAGGTCCCAATTTCCTTTGCCCCTTGTAAGTTCACGCTGGAGATAACGAGAAAAAGTGGCCCCATACAGCAACTTTAATAATTCAAGTAACATAACTTGTAAGAAATTGTATTAAAGCGCTTTTTAATATTATAATATTAGCAGAATGTACAATACAATATTGCAGTTCTAAATCACACATCGCAGAAATATTTCTTTCACGCGTCATAAGGTCACGCTGGAGATAATGTGCAAGTGGATTATTTTTAGTATGTTTCGAGTGTTTCTTGGCCATATTTCACAGGAAAAGTATGCACTGGACACATCCCGAAGACGAGGTTCTGAATGGAAGCTGTTGAATTCTAGAACCCATTTCCACCAGTCCTACCTCAGCTCTACTTTTCTACACTCTACTTGGCCTGACTGTTTACATTACTTGGTAGAATTTGGTATCGTGTCTATGGAAACAACAAATCATCAGCCCTCACCAGAAATGTTTCATTGGGCACTTGGCACAACCAAAGGCCCACACACTGTAGAAAAGGCCTCAAGAGATCAAATTTAGATCTTACCTCATTTGGACGGTATGTGAGCTGGTGACTTACCAGTCTGAGGCAAGACATGGCTGCACCATATCCTTTCATCAAACGTGAAAGGCTTGTACTGCTAGAGATTTGTTATTTATTTATTTGTTTATTTAAATGGATACCATTCGCTGAAAGCAGCAATCAGCTAATCTTCCTGGGAGATAACGTGCGACAGAGAACCGTTCCTATTACGCGTGTGTTCTTTTGGTCTTCTTGCTTCCAATGCACCCTTCATTGTCTTGACACACTAAATTGTGTACTTGACACAACCGAAGGCCCACACACTGATCTTGCCTCATTTAGATGTTATGTTGGTCGGTGATTTACCAATCTTTGTCAAACCATGTTGACAGAGCCTTGTAAATTACCGTGGGTTTAACCATGGATGGTTCCTCACCTTTTGAAGCGAGACGCGATCCTTTTTGGTCCTTCCACAGACAGCTCTTCAGTAAGTGTCTGCATTCTTCACACAAACAAAACACTGGTTAGAAGTGTAAAATGTACGTGCTAGAAGAGTTAGCTTAGCTTTTCCAGATTGCATTTGCCTTCTTACATAATAGTGATAGGTGATTCCAACATATATCTACATATGGACTGGTATCAACAATAGCAATACAGACGACGTTTTTTTGTACCTGTCCAGTTTATGTGTGCGTGTGTGTGTGAATAGCAACTTTTCAGAAGTTTTGTTTAGAATTGTTATACAGACAGCCTTATTCCGATGCAAACGTTTTATGATAAAACAAAATAAAAACATGTTTTAGACCGCAGAAACAAATGGTTGGTTATTTTCATGTTCATTACAACAAGTACAGGGTCTAACTTCCAGCTCCATTTCCTAAATTTTCAATGTCAAACTTTATGGCCCACTTTATTTTTTAGTACATTTGTAGTTTACCATAACGTTAAATTGAACGAATGTTTACTACACATGTTGTTATCGTTTCTTTATTTGGCCCTAATCACAATGCATATAGCAATGCAAAACACTGTTATCATTTGCGTGCGGTCGAGTGGTTGTCAGTCGCCAATGTTTACAATGTTTGGAGGCGAACGCTACTTCTACTTCTCCCATTGAAAATGCATTGGAATGTTTTGTGTGGAACAATACCAGGCTTGAGACTGCAGGCGTTCTGTTAGAAACACCGGTATGGGTCCATTGATACCAGACTTGGCTGGCTCCATTAAGAATTATTGATTTGCAATATGAAAATTGTTAATGCCATTGATATTGACAAGAGCTTATCAAATCCAATCTCTACATGTTGCATGATGGTGTTGCTAATTCTTACCTTCTGGAACAGATGTGGGGATGGGAACAATTCGCCAGGATCCAATAGTGCGCTCATTGACCAGGGGCCTTCTACTGAACAGCAGGACATACAGTAAAATGCCCAACTGCCAAACTGTGACGGGACCCTCACTGTACGGGCTGTGTTTGAAAAACTCCGGAGCCGCATACTGTATTGTACCTGAATCAAAAACAAACCAGCATAAGTTATGGTCCAACTGAGTATCTGACAGGGTTTTTACAGAGGACTGTTGTAAGTGATGTGTAAGTGAGGCAGAAGTGCTGTAATCTGAACTAACGTAACTGCAAAACCAATGACGTATTGTAGACTAGAGACCAAGGGTTCTGTTGCTGTAGCAATTGTGGTAGCCATCTTGTTATTGTAGGAGGGACCAAACTATAATAGAAACTAATGTAAAAATAGGGCCAGAAATTGCATTGATTAAAGGGTTTAAATGTACATATAATGGGACATTTGTAGTCTTAATAATGCAGGAACACTATCTTCCTCTATTCACAGAAAATGAATATTAATATTTTTTTAATGTTTATAAAAGCTTCGTATTACTTGAAGCATGAGTTCCTGAGTAGATTTTTTACTGGAACCGGATGTTGGTTACAGGAAATTCTCTCTAGTGTTCTATTTACTGCATTGGGCAAAACTCTGCTCTGGTCTCTGGTGGTGAATAACACAATGTACTAGCTTCAAATAGTTTAAAACAAAAAAAATCAGGTGCAGTGCCTTTAAGTTATTTTGACAAGGTCTATAAAACGTTTCTGCAGATTGGACGATATGGGACGTTTTCTTTTTCTTTTTTGGGTTCTCCAGGCCATGATTTTATTTAGATTTTTTTTTTTTCATGTCTGCTGCTATGATTTTTTGTCTGCTCTCTGGTCGTATTTTTCTTTGTCTTTGTTGAAATAAGAAAATACATTCCCAAGCAAAATATTTACAATAGATTGTTAATATTTTTTTACACCATCTGCAAATAATTCATCTTAAAAGTAATGTATTGGAACCATTTGGAACGCTTAAGCTGTAGGCCTCGTGCTTTACCTTGTGGTTCGTCAAACGTCTGTCCAGGTGTGAAGGGTGGTCCCACAGCCAAAGTCAATGAACCTGGCCCTGATTTCTTTTCCTCCGGTCTCGATCAGAACATTGTCTGGCTTAATGTCCCTGTGGAAGACTCCCTTAGCTTCCATTTCGATGGCCGCCTCCACCAACTGACGGAAAATGCTCTAGAGAAAGAAAACCAAAAAAATGATAGGAAGTGGCATCACAAAGGATATGCATAATTTACACAAAGAAACATATTTTCTTTACTTTTTAACTCTCTAAACATTAAATCAACAAAATTGTCATATATTTTTTATTTTTGAATCAAACAAATTGTAACATTAGATGAGTTTTCGCCCAGTGTTTGTTGGGTAACTTCCTAGTGCGATGTCATCAATTACTAACAGGAAGTGAAATTATAAAGCTAAAAAATTAGCTTTTTTTAGCAAATTTTATACTTTAAATATATAAAAACGTATCTGCATTTTAGTTCAATGAGTCGTCCAACGTGTCAGAGGCCACACGTATCGCTCACTTTCCAAATGCCTTCTGAGCATCCTAAATATTTAACAAACGATAGCATGCTAACGCCGCTCTTCCTTCTTTGCGGAGAAAAACATGCTCTATAATTAAAAGTTATAAAAAAGCACTGGGGTCTCTTTTTCACCCAAGTAGATTCTTTCCAATATATACCATTGTATATATGTAAAACCATTGTTGTTGCGTAGGCCCAAACAGGTCAAGTTTTTGTACACCCATAAATATTGTAAATGGTTCCGCACTTACCCGGACATCCTCCAAATTCACATCTTCCCGTCCTCGATTTGTGACGTAGTCCAGTAAATCCATGCATGGCTCTGGTCGCTCCATGACCAACGCGATCTCGCACCTCAGGTCGTACCAGTCCAGGAGAAGAGGTGTGATGTTGGAGCTGGAGGAGTCGGGACCGGCCCCAACTCGAATGAGCAGTGACACCTCCAGAGGCAGACTGCACATGGCTCCATTCACCTCCTGCAACACATGCAAATGAGCACACACACAGGAATGTAACGGTACAACACTGTAAAACACGGTCTAACAAAGTGCAAATGTCTTGAATTGTGAAGTTTGTTCATTTTTTCTGAGGCTCAACTAAACAAGATTCATCAATCTAAAGCTAAAGCCAATGCATAGTTCTTAAATAGACTCACCATTTGAGAGTGTAGGGGACCCTGTTTTTTAGAATCATCTTAATGGCCACCTGGAGAAAATGTAGTTTCATTTAAAAATATACCTACTGGACTGGATTGCGTAATTTGGGATTTTGAAACATCTGTACATGTAATACTATTTGAGCAGTAGTAAGCAATAACTTACTGGAAAATCATCCTCAATCCGGGCACCGACATAAATGTCCCCAAAGCCTCCGTCACAAAGATGTTTAATGACCTTGTACTTTGCGTATAGCTCTGGAAACAGAAACTTTTTTATAGTTTAGTTTTTTTATAAAGTTTTTCATATGAAATTATACTTGCATAGACCCTTCAAAACTTTGTAAACAAAATCATTCTAAATTCTAGTATGGAGGCAAATATTAAGTGACATGAAGCAATTTTGAGGGTCGAGATTAACCACAGAATATTACAAAATATGAGAAAACAAAGATGATTTTGGCCAATTAAAAAACTCGTCTTAAAACCTTATTGCATACCACAAATCATACTTTTAATACTTCAAATACAATTTTGAGGCTAGATAATGGTGTTGTTTTCCATCTTTTGTAATACAGAAGCAAACGATTTGACGTTTCTACCCTTATTTTTCGTTGGAAAAAATATCAACCATCAGCATTTGGATCTGACGTTTGTTAATCGTGTGTCAAATATGTTTCGGTGGTCTTCATTTTGCCTCCAGTCGCCTCCAAACCAGAATATTGAACATTCGGACCTGGTAGTATTTTAAAAGGTCTATTTAACGCAAATATAGCTAAGTATAGAATATGATATTAGACTTACCATTTAACGCCTGTTCTGCTTGCTCCTGTGTCACCGTTTCTGCAATATAAGAAGACGTGTGTGTCATTTCTTTTTCTTGAACTGTTAATATGACTTGGAAGTAAAAGTTTCTCATCTCACCAGTGGAACCTGTTATGGGTGGAACAGGTAACTCTGAAGGCTGATCCCAGGAGGAACAGAATTCTACCAAAGATTGTTTCTTCATCCTTGTCAGCAGAAGCGCAAGCTGTAGAATCATTTTGTAGGGTGAAAAATACATATTATGCTTTCTATCAAGGACTTGGTATCAAACTATAACTTAAGTAGATCATCATTTTACATGTTGTTCTTTGTAAACAACAATATAACCGGTTACAGTATATTGTTGCAATGTGGGACCACCTTCCCGAAGGCCCAGCACCCACAGAAGGACCATAGTCCACAGGGCGGGTGCTGTGTGCTTTGGACGGTGGTCAGAGGTCGTCATTTTTCAAATAATCGCAACTAAATACAAGGATGTGGGCGGGGATAGGGGTCAGGTGAAAACGGGTATATTATGAGCACTCAAGCCTCAGTTGCAGGACAATACAGGATTACTCGTACATGCAGGAATCAATCAATCAAAATACAATTCTAAGTGAACTATTGAGGAGGAAATATATTTGTAACAAGGTTAAAGCTCAATAAAGTTGAGTTTTTCCTAATATGCACGTTTACATCAGAATAGACTTCTCAGAGATCTCAGAGCTCTCACAAAACAGGAACATTTAAAACAGCGTGTTTTTTTGAATCTGAGAGGGGCGGGGACTTACTAAACAGGATTCATCAATCAAGCTTGATTTAAGCTAAATACTGTGATGAGGGAGCCACTGTTTATGACGTAGCTAAAAGTTTCAAAAAGTCCATTTCATATGACACAGTTATGTGTCCTTTAGGGGAAGGACTGTGGAAGAAAGCAGAACATGAACGCGAGTAACAGTTACCAAAAGTCTTTTTGTTGCTCTTCCCTTGTCTTTGACTTTTTGACCTGAATCTTTTTGTAGAACTGGCCTGCTGATCCATCTCACACGTGTCCTCTAGTTCTCTCTTGGTGCTCAGCACGCGTCCATCAGAGCCCAGAGCTGCATAGGATACCTGTGAGAGGCCGCTGGGTCCGGGTACAGGCTCTGAATCAGAGGAACCTGTCTGGAGTCTCCGCATGGATCTAGTCAGCTGGGCTTCAGGAGTCCAGTACTTCTTCCATTCCAGGCAACTGTACACGGGACAGGACCTCCAGACTGAAAATACGTAGGAGACTCTTTAAGTGCACACTAAAACCAACAACACACTCATTCTTGAACTTTCTTAGCAATAATTGATGTAGTTAACATTTTTACCATGATTTCTCCTCCGTGTGGGCTTGGTCACTGGCCCGGATTTAAACTTTAAGTTTGAGATTTTGCACTGTAGAAAAACAGAAAAGATTTTGACAAAACGTGTTTCAATTGTCCACAGCGGTTTTCGAAAGGTGAAACTAACGGCAATTACCAGCAAGAACTACAGCAAAACTTACTAAACTAAATCAGAAAAACTTACCTGCAACTCCATTTAGCAAAAGAAACACCGGAGAAGCTTTTCCTTTTTCAACTGTGCAGCAAAGCAGAATGACTTCTTCGGTGGTGTTTTATGGTGGTATCCATGGTGTTACGTTACCGCCATTCTTGTTGTTGTGTTACTTCTGGCAGTCAACTGAAAAGGTGCAAAGGTGAAGACTTTATTCTTCGTCTGCTTTGATGATGACAAAACTATGACATCACCCTTGACAACTGTTTCTGCCTCACCCTTGACAACAGTTAAAACTATGTTATCTTTCTCGGCTCTCCTTTTCTCTCTTTCTCTCCTATTTTTTACAGTAAAGGAGTAAAACACATACTTTGAAGACGTAAAACTACAGTAGGTGGCGGTAAATAAATACACCTTTTCCGTTGCTTCCGACCACCATTAAAAGTATGTGAGGAAAAAAAGCTACTTAAAGTTCTTGTTACTTTTAACAGTTTTTTAGTATCATTTTAGATAACTCTTTAATCTTGATTTAAAAGCTGAATTAAGTTTTTGTTTTTTTAAACTTTAATCCACAAATTAGTGAACGGAATTAGTTGAATTAGCTTAGTAGTACATGTTTAAAATCTTTTCATCTTTTCTTGTTCTGTAAAGCACTTTGAATTACTTTGTGCTCAACAAATAATCTTGCCTTGACTAAAATTCTACTCAAAAAAAGTACAATTACCCCAAAAATCTTCTCAATTACTAAAAAAAACATTTTTAGTATTTGTAATTAGTTATTTCCCACATCTGGAGTCTGGTCACCTATTTAATTTCCCAGAGTTCAGATGGGCGTGATTGACAAGTGGTTTAGCCAATCAGATTCTTATCAAAAACAATAATGGCGGCCTACGAGGAAAAAAGAATCACTAAAAATATGACAGGGGACTAAAAAACATTGTGTATTTCTGCAGAATCAATGAGCGAAGCACAAAACGCTGTTTTACTGAGATGAGAAGTTTGATTCTGTTTCCGTTGGCTGGGGCAAAGATAAACAAATCAGAGAGAAACGTGGAATTGCATGTCGTTTTTGATTGTGGTCTGGATAGAGCTTTTGTGACCATAGGTGTTAGACAATATAGATGGGTGTGGGATTCGGCAGGGGAGATGGTAGATATTCACAGGCGGCATTACGAAGTTTTTGCGTGTAAGGGAGAAGATTAAACGGGAATGCGTGCCGTGTTTGGCTATCCATGAACTATGTTTTAAGGCCTTTCAGTTTGGTTCTTTGAAATTGTGAATTGGATAATAATCAAAAACCAAACAAAAATGTCGCTAGATATTGCTCTATTAAATGATGGCCTAAATTAGGACATTCAATGAAAGCTGCATGCTGTCTGCACCAGTTAATGAGTACTATTTATATCTCTTGTTGATTGTGGTTTATATAATGTAAATGTGAGTTTTTTGAGGATTAACGCCATGAAGCTACTTGTCATTAATCTGAGCTTGGATCGATGTTTTTAGAACGAAACTTCTACATTAGTTTTTTTTCACTTTAGTAAGAATGAATAGTTATAAATTTTAATAGGAGCTGTTTTTTGCTGATTCAATGGGACGAGTTAAGACACGGGGAATTACGGAATCGCAGCACAGATTTATAATATAAAGCAACTCGGGCCAAAGGGTCTCTCTCGTGAGGCTGAACCTATTATGCTTTCATTTGTGGTGATATCTCAGTCAAATATGTCTAAAGCTGTGGTATGCTGATATGTATAAATTGGGATTGAGACGTTTGGTGATGTGTCGATCGATTGAATTTAATTTCGGAATTTTATATAAAGATTTTTGAAGCATGAGTGGTATACAGATATTCGTCTTCTGTTGTGACGAACTAGTAATTGCAGTCTATCGGAAGAAGATGAGCTACGTTGGAGCACATTGGCGATGGCTTTGTTTTGAGACTAATGAGATGGCGAATACAGTTTTTTTAGAAGTTTAAGGTATTATGTTTGAATTATTTTACACTTTAGGATTTTTGCGAGTAATATGTCTTCGAAAAAAGCACTACAAGTTAAATTAAATGTATTGCGTATTAATTATCTGTGTTATTTGTTTCGGATAAAATTGTACTGGCATGTGAAGAGAGTACTTGTCTACTACAAATTGCGCACCAAACTGCAGGTTATCCTTTTTGAAAACCTCTATCACTCATATATCGTACAGAAGAAAAGCAATTCAAAACACTTTTATGATTCATTACAGATTGACCTCCTTGTGCTCATTTGGCTATAAGGTACAATGGCAATAAACGCTCTCCGCATGATTATAGATGCAGATCAGCCGTTAACCACTTACTATTACAATGAATTGCTTGAGACTTAAGTACTTATCAGATATTTTTTGTTTCAAATAAATGTCTCTATGTTTTTGAACACGTAAAAGAATGATGAGCCTTCCATATTATTATAGATTATTCGATGTTAATTTCAGAGGGTGTTTGGAAACTCAATTTATTATTCAGCATGTTGTCATTTGTACATGTAATACTTTTGTTATTCTTTGAGATATAAAGTTATTTTGAATTTTCTGAGCGGCACTTTTTTGTACATCTATTTTCAATTGCAGATGCTTAGTTATTATTAAATAGTTGTTAATGTAAAGCTTTTTTAATTGACCGAGCTTTTCTCTTCCTATACGTTTATATCTTTCTTGGGTGTTTGGTGTCATGCAGATGTTTGTAATATGCAGATGTGTGCAGGTCGTCACGAGGCTCCTGCTTTAAGTCTTGCCTCTCTTTTCGAGGCTATTCTAAGAGAGATGCTACTGGTGATGTTGAGCTGAATATGTTTAGTGCATTGCAGCGGGCTTGCAAGTGAAGCTCTGTCCATGGATCGATATGTTTGTGGTAGTGACGAATCAGTATGTTTAGGGGCTTGGTCGGGTGTGGAGATATTCTAAATTATGTGTACGAATGTGGAGTGGTGACTGGGTATTGCGACTCTTTGATCTTTGTGAAGCTTTGTAATTATCTTTAGCAGGCGATAATTTATGACGATTGTTGTGCAAGGGCCATTACTATGATTATGTGGATGATTCAAACATAGAGCAGATAATGATATATGGCATGTCATTAGGTTTTAGAACTGGAGAAAGGACTTTAAATGGCCGTTATAGTCAGCATAAAGTGTGAGTCACATTCTAATGCGTGGATCACTAAAAATGGAGTTCAAGAAACAACTTATAGGTTTACATAATCTTGTAGAAGTAGGGATGGTGAGAGATTATCATAGGGTGGTTATTTAGGGGTTATTCCAGAGTTAATTAAAAGAAGGTGAACGTATGTGTAATATAGTAGGTATGGTAACATATTTGAAATACATAATAAAAAATCAGTAAAGTTATAAATTCGTTGACATATTTAAGAAATTTTTGCAGGATTGATTGAAGCATATATTTGAGAAGCAAATTAAATGTGTTTCTCTTGCATGTATCAATAATATAAGTGGTGGCAGATAGAATAAGATCGGGGTGGTTATCTTAAATTTCTGTAAGCACTATTCTTTAAAAGTAAAGTTGTCGTTTCTACTCCACTGCTATTAGTTCTACTCATTTTTACAATATTAGTAAAATGTGCAGATTTAGTATGGAATATTTTTGCAGATTATACTGAGTGGAGCTCATTGTAATATTGCGAGGATGTGCTGGACGTGGCAATATGAATCACATAGGGTGTCGATGTAATATTGCAGATTACTTTCAGAACTGGTTGAGGGGCCGTTGAGATAGATAAAGTGTATAGTGTTGTAGGCCAAGAGCGTGTCGTTTGGTTTTAGATGCGTGTGAGAAAAGTCTTTGGAGATAGCTTAATAATCGGGCGGCAAGAAGTAAGAGTGATGGGTGTTTTAGTGTCCTTTTGATGATCAGGTATTGAAAACTTTGCTCTGCGGATGGAGTGGAGCGTCAGTGCGATTAATAGTATGCGTTTTAAATGCTGTGCTTAGAATGCTTCAGAAAGAGAACCGCATACCAGCGCAGGTATACTGAACGTATAGTGACTTAATTCAGAGAGAGTATGTTTGATTTTAGCATCGTTAACTGGCATAAACTGTAAAATGGTTGTTTTATATCAACAGGATGTAATATCATAAGGAAAATCAGTAGGCTTTTTTTGTATGTTTCTAGTGTCATTTATCTATTATGTCCAGGAGTGGTAATTTGTTATATATATATAATAGAGAGACTTTGCAGTATTTTGTAGTAAGTGAGTAGCAGATGTTTATGATGAGACTGAGCGCGTTCGTCTCATGAATGGCAGGATTTCTTTCAATATGATGAATCTCGTCATGGGTTGCAGGATCTCTTAAGGAGAGAGCAGGTTGTTATCTGGATTGTGAAAGCTCGGCAGAGCGAGCGGTGGGTGCCAGTCTGATATTTATGTGGATGTTTTAATTACTTTATGGTGTTGCACTTTGGGAGACTTCTGACTGCAGTTAAGAACTTGCACAGCTCGTTGGGGTCGCTACACAGTGGAAATACTCTTCGATATTATAATCTGAGACTATTATGTTCCTTTTCAGTCACTGAGTTCTGATTACATACGACCGGGAGCCGATGGAAACAAGGGCGCAAGCATTTGTATTTGGATATTCTGCGCATATTTGGATTAGTTGTCGGTTGAGCTCATAGCTTACTGGTTCGTGGTCGTGGATGAGGGGGACCATGGTCTTCGTAAAGATGGTTGTGTGGACTGCTTTAAGATGTGTAAACTACACCTCGCATGGTAGCTTGTGCAATAGATAGATAGGATACATGACTAGGGACTGACGAGGGTTGTGATCATCTTGACGGGCTGCTTGGCCTCTTGACGGTAATTTTCAGTTACTCATGAGCGCTGTTGACAAGTGAGACGATTGCAACAAGACTGGGATAGAGGCGAACAACTACGGAAGTGAAGAATACAACGGGACATCGACTGGAGTGCTATCGACTACGTAGATAGGAGATATTAGTTAAAAATTTTAAATTGAAAATAAGTCTGAGTGCAATTAAATTATGGTGCGACTAGTAATGTAGTGGTGTTCTGTTTGTTTCTAAGGGGTATTGTCTTGGGCAGAAAAACAAAAATGAACGGGAGTTTTGTAAAGTCCTGGGTCGTAAAATTTGTGGAATGGTGAGCGAGTGTTTATATAGCTTAAATTTTTATGGGGGTGTTTTTAGGGAAAAAAGCACTATCCTTTTATTATTTAGAGGTATACAAGAACTTCACCGAAAAAACAATACTAGACGTTGTGGGCATGAATTTCTATAATGAAATTGAGCGTGGACATTTGTGAATCAGGTTCTGCTGTTGTTTTATACTATATATTCTTGGGTCAAGGTTTTGTCTATAGAAAGGTCTATTATCGACGATTACAGAATAGTGTCTCTGCTTTGATGTACAAGGAATGTTATTAGATAATATATTCATATGGGAATGGGAGATTTTAGAGAGTTAGTGTGTATTCTAATAGTAGGTTTTGATGAGAGTACTTACCAGAAAGAAAGTTTCATTCGTTGCAGGCTTATAGCATGACATATTGACTATGTTTCAACAACATTGCAACGATATTTGTAAGGCTTGTATTACTTAGTAAGGCTTATTTGGATACTAGAATGTAATTGTGTACTTCGTGTTGGGTATACAATTGGACACTAATAAAACAAACATACATTTTGTTTTGGTTTTTGGGGCACATGTTTATCTTTTAGCAAGCTCAATATAGACCTTTTAAAACATATATATATGATATAAAAAATGCGATTCCAGAGTAGGCATACAACAAATAGAGATAAATTTGGAACAATGTCACATTATGGACTGTTAATAATAAAATTATACTCTGCCCGGGGCTATCTTGTGTTATACTTTAAGACTACTTTAGTCATTTTGCTATAATTTAATACTATATATTTCTATCAAACTATGGTGTTTTATAAAATTGATTTGGTTGTGATAAGTGTGCAATTTATATGGTGATAAAATAATCTGGCAAAAGAACATTTGTAGTTTTGCAACAATTTCTCTAGTTATGTATTTTCGTTGTATATTAGTTGATAAGTGATATTTATTGTTGATTAGTTGTTCAAATCAAATAAAGATAAGTTATTGATATTTCATGTCTTAGAACTGATGATGGGTATTATGGGGTTGTGTTCTTTTCATGGCAATTTAATGAGCAAGTCTCTGATGTATGGTGTTAATCGACTATCTGTTAAACATTTATAGGGTCAAGTGTTATTGTAATGTTGGTACAGGGAAGTTTAATAAAGGTGAGATCCTTACGTGACAGTATTCCTTCCACTAGATTATAGTCAAGGGTTGCAGTAAGAAATGGAAGCATGATAGTACTTGTTCACATAAGTGATTTTTTATCTTTATGGCACTGATGAGCTAAGTCAGTGTTACTGTGGTATAATTGTAATGATTTTAGCTGAATTTACGACCAGGGCGTAATTATTGTTAATAATATTTTGGAAACTTTGTTGTATTGTTGAGGTGCTATTAGAAAGTACTCTGTGCTGTATTGTACTAATTGTGGTTAAGATATTCACAGAAATAAAGACATTAACGAACAGAGATCTCGTTTGGTTCATTAAATTACATAATATAAGTTATTTTGGGGTTTGAAGTGCTATTAATTATTTATATTGATTCATTGTGGTAGAGTATGCTTTGATTTGTATTTGCTATTTGGGAATTTTTGTGATATTTGGCATTATTTTGTAGGCGTAAGCGTCTTAGCATTGGTTTCATGTTTGGCTTATTTGCTGTGAAGTTTGGTAAGTATTGGTAGCTTATAAATCAATGGTAAAAATTTGTTAATTTTAGAATGTGTATATAGAATGTAAAGTATCCATGAGGTAGATTAGGATTTATCTTTTGCATGGAAATTTAAAGGGAATGATTCCCCTGGGGTTGCTGATAGGCTATTTATTGGTACGAGCAAGTCTCGAATTTGAATGTGTTCTGTAGCTATTTTTTGGAGGATCCGGCACAGTTAACAAAAGGCAAAAGCAGTAACTGGTTATTAGGCAATAGATGGGTTTGGAGTTTTGTTAACACGTTTCTTAAAATGGTTTTTTGTTGGCTCTTCTGGTCCTCTAGTGAAAGCACATTGCACATAGATGAAATCTTCTTGATATTAGTCCGCAAGGTCTGTAGGTCAAGGATTGTACAGTACTATAAAGTGGTAAAAAGGTATAACGATTCTAGACAATAGAGACTTTTTGATCTTTCTGATTTAAGTATTGGATGTTCTTCAGACTTTACTTTAATTCATGTCCAGTCTATATACTATATTTGCACATTTCAGATATCTCTAATGAACTCCTAGAAAACTACATATAGAAGTTAAAGAGATTATTAATACAAAGTTACGAAAGTGTCGTTTTATTGTATTATTGTTACAATACATGCTCAATAAATACACGATTGTTGGATCATCTTTGACTTCATTTATGTCAATTTTATTAACAGATTATTTTGGATTTGCAGCATAGCTGAGACGATATGTGTGTGTATACGTTATACACACATTTGGATGTTAGATAAACTTGTGTAGCCTTATGCCTTTATTTTTTCATGGTAGGGGTATACTAAATCTGGTACTTTATTTTTACATCATACTTAACGTGCTGTAGTGTGATTATAAACACACTCTCCATAGGCTGTGGATCTAACATTATGTATGTTGTGTTATTTTTTTAAACTATTCGCATTCTTCTAAAGTATGAGTATCTCATAGGTAAACTGCGGCTACTAAGTGGTAGTGTAATTTTATGTAGCAATAGCGAGTTTCATTAGTTTGGAAAGGAGAAGGGTATTGTGAGACGACGTAATAAGTGGAGACAGACGGGGAGATGTGAGACGGCGATAATTGTGGGTCGGTTCTTACAGATAGGGTCACAGAGGATGGTGTATCAGATATTTGAGGATGTTTCATGAAGTTCTCTGCTTTGAAGATGAGCCACAGAAAGTAATAGAAGAGAATACAGGAACATATATATGCATGTTGCTTTGTTATTACAAAAAGCATGTTGATCTGGGTCCACCATGTGTGTTTATAGGCTCAGTGATGTTGTGGGAGGAGGAGAGGGGGGATACGTCAGGCCTGCAGTGCAGGAATCGACAAGACAGATTATATCCGTAAAATTGTTCATAGTTTTGCGGAGTATTGAGTCCATGGTGGAGTCGCTTGCAGATTGACATAGCGTGGACACGGTATGATTAACGTGTACAGTAGATCAAAGTGAATAGCTAGTGGAGGTATAAGTGACATGAAGCGAGCAAGATAGCATATGATGCTTTAAACCAGTGGATAGACTTTATGTTATAATTGAAAGATATGTAGTGAGTCTGTGTGGATAGAAAAGTTTTGGATGATGTTTACAAAAAGGTATTTGAATTCGAAGGGGGAGTACGCAAACTCTGGTGGATGAGGTTCTAGCTATCCGCTCATCGATAGAGCATTTATGATTTGAGTGTTTTCTATAGAATAAGAATCGTTATAATAATTTTCTATAAAGCTCAATCATCATTTATGCTAGGTATGACCAATAGAAACGTTGAATCCCATGTGGGAAAAAGGATCTGGCTGTGAGAGATAAGCTTACGAAAGACTACACTATTTCTTAATACTGGGGATACTTTCAACTTTACGGCATATGGTTTGACACTATACCTTAAGATTACGTTTATGCAGCATGGTTCATCATTTACACCATATTTTTATTCATAGGATAGGAATAATATGTATCATTCTTGTTTCATTCTAGGCAATGGAGCGTACGGACACCTGGGCTGATCAGGGGCTATTGAGAGGGGTTTTGAGCAGATGTATACCGAATGCTCTCCTTAATTCTGTTATGTTAGACGTCTTTTGTTTTTTTCTACAAAATACGTAATATCAGAGGTGTCTGTGTTAATAGTAAGCGGGAGTATCTTGAGCAATTTAGCCTTTTTTGGTATATGAAGGAGCTCTTGTTTTTATCCCAATGTCGGTTAATAAATCGTCTTTACTCGCACTAAGACGGATTTCTATCGTGAGAGAGAAGACCAATAGGTTTAAGAAGATTTCTTGTGTTTCCTGCTGGTTCTGGTGGTCTGTTCATGCTGTTGTAGGATATATGTTTTGGAACCATGTAATGGAGAATTTGTGTTCATGAGCTTCGCTTTTTCGTGGTCATATTAACTTGTGGCGTTTCTGATTTAGCTTGGTTGATGATCGATTTTTGGGTTCTATGGCGAAGCTGGTTATATTGTGTAAAGTGAGTGAAGATGGGTTGCTTTCCTGAGAGGTTGTTTTACGTTCGAGTTTTATCAGTGGGGGTAACTAAGATATGATTCCAACGGTGAGGTTCAATATGGAGTACCAAGAGAGGCGTGTGATTTGAAAATAGAAGGTTGATATTCTTGGGACAGCGCTGTCGGGGTGGGTGATATGGTTACTTTTCAAGAATTATGGAAGATCTGTCCTGTCTGCTTGGATGAGTGTTAATATTAATTAAGATTAAAAAAGATTGTATAATATCAAAGTAAGATGGTAGCTAAGCTAGACTAGTAAAAGTTTGACATGGGATTGTTACTACGTTTGAACGACGGTGTTGTGCTGTAAAAGTACTGATTTTGTTTTATTGGTGGATCAAATTGGTGTAGCATCTCTTATGGCTATTTTTATGGGAGTACTTAGTGTCTAGATTTGTCTCATATTAATAATAATTTATCAAACTCATAATTTGATTGATAAGTAGGATCATTATTAGGTTCTTCATGTATTGGCGAGTTCATGAGCGAAATGATAATCTCGGAGTTTATATACAATTTATATATGTTGCACTCAGTTGAACATAACATAATTAAACTAATATATAATTAGGGATGCAACAAGCCAGCTGGTTGTGTTTCTGATTGGAAGTTAGAAAATGCTCTCTGTGGGACTCAGCATCGTGATTGTTTTATTTCAATATAGATTTAACAGAGCTGTATAAAAAACGAGCCTTGGATGAATCACCAGGTTTTAGTTTTATATGCGTAAGTCGGGGCCAAGAGTGTGATAGAAGATCATAGAACATTCCTTTCAGATATTCTCAGGAAGTGCATACATGTGGAGGATTTTGAGTGAGAGTTTTTAGATTGACCTTTGGCAGATATAGCGGAAGTTTCATTTTAATTTCGGGGAGGGTAGTTGCTAGAGAAGCTATTAGAATACTTAATTTGATTTAGCATGAGTAACTTCATATACAAGTTGGTTAGTCGATCTGATATAACTGATGGAAATGCTTATGCTTTTTTGGTTCTTCGTGTTATTTTCTATTTTTCTATTCTCAATAAGAGGCGGTTGGTTTATTCTTCCAGAGTTACACTACTCAAAGCAGTGACTTATCTAGCTTTGATATTAGAGAATTTAAAGTTTCAAGATGTGTAATTAATTCCAATGAAAAGTATATGGTTTCACATTTGTACGATACTTATAATTCGTGGATCTTTTGATTATGTCTATCTGTTCTCAAAAATGTTGTTTTCTGTTATAGAATGGTTGTTCAAAAGTGTACTGGGGGCATTTGGTGAATATAATGAGACTAATTAGTAATAAGCAAATGCTACACTCTAAAGCATCGAAAAGAAAAGCTTATGTTTTACGTATTACTATATGACCTTAATGTGACATTCAATATCAATCCGGGTATATGAATTTTTGTGACGGTTAGGCTCTCATAGTTTGTTGTATTTGATATACTTAGTTATGCACGTTTCTTCTTTGTTAATATAGATAGGTGGAAACAGATAATATCATTTAGATTTTAATATAATTCTACAGTCTTAGTCGCGGAACATAGTTAATGACACTCCTCTTTAGATCGTGCGCGACGTGAAAAACTTATTAGATCACAGTGCAAAGGAGACATGTGCTATACTTGCTGTATGTGAAGGTTGGAGCTATTAATGAGTTTAGAGACAGAGGAGTACTAATCTTCGTACACAATGAAGTACATTGACATGTTGTGAGAGCTCTTTAAGAGTGTGGGCGCTCGATTTTCGGTGTTCACACGGTCTCTTACTAGGATTAGTAGTACCAAGAAATTGGGCTAACGGGTTGTAGTTATTACATCGGGCAGAGTCGTCGAGAGCAGGAAGCGAAAGGACCCAAAACAAACACCCTATCTGTTCACCTTCACTCAGCCTTGTCATTAGATAAACACGTGTGCATGTTGGTGTGGAATATGTGTATTGGAACGCCGTAGTAGGGTGTTAAAACAGGGCGGCTTGACAGATGGTGTTATATATCTTTGATGGGGTATACAGGATCGGGCGAGATGTTCCTGGCGGGATATGTGCTTACCTCATAAGAAAAATACTAGTGGCAAATAATGTAAGCTGATATCCCCATAGTACCAGGCTTTTGGTGTAACAGAATATATTTGTCATATTGTGGTTTAATGTAGACTAACTTTACTAATTTACTTGTTTATAATGCTCATTAATGTTGATTATAATCAGGTCACGCTCAATATTAACTTATACACTTTGTTGACTTTCTATGTTTGTTTATTATTTTGCTCTCTTAGTTTTTCTCTATCTTGGCTGTGTTTTGCCGTGACGGCAAATATGTTTTTCGGTTGTCAATGAGGATGAAGATGAAAATGTCTGCTGCATCAGTTAGAGCACAAGAGGTTGCGGGCGTAGCTGAATGAGAAGGTGGAGAGGTAAGAATGCTGAAATCACGATAGTCAGTGTTCACAAGTTTTAATGAGCTATTTTTGTATGCAATGATTGTGTACTATTGGATATTTATATTAGTTGTATGCTGCCTCGATATGTGGTGTGTGTTAGTCTCGTTATCTAAAGACAATTTAGGCGTATAGATGTGTTCGGTATTTGACAACGATAAGTGGATATGTGTGGAGTTAATTAATCTTGTAAGTCAGCAGATTTTGTGGATTGACATTATTGTTTACACAGTATGGCTGTTATATTTAATTGAAGTTTTTTAATAGGGGTGCTGAAAGTTATGAGTTACGTAGTCATTAACTCTTGTGTTTGATAAAGTTTTGAATAAGTAAGATTTTATGACAGGTTTTTCGTTTTTTTTAGACTCAAATTCAATTTGTATTTATTATAGTTTATTGTTGTTTATTCATTGGTGCTCTAGTTATTTGGTTTTGTCCTAGCTATGTTTATTATATGAAAGATTTTAGTAAAGGCATATTAGGATTAAGGGTTACTTGGGGACTCTTTCTAATATGCTATGTGTGACAGGTTACTCTGTATGGGGGTGTATAGTGATTAGATAATAGTTGGTTTTCATTTTTTTATAGTGTTATTTCAGTAGTGATTTTCATGTTTTTACTTGCGCTTAGTCTTGTTCAGTGTTGATATAAGCAAAATTTTGTTCAGGTTAGATGGCCTGTTAGTTCGTTGTAGTAAAGATCAGCAATTCTACATTGTCTTGTTAATGTGCGATTTGTGAATGGCAGAAGTGAGAGAAGTTCTTATGTTCACTATTTTAGCTTCAAGTTGTTAAATAATGTGGTTGAGAATGTTGTGGTATCGTTTAATATGATTATATTTGGCGTTACTAGTTATATTCTTTCTTTATTTTTATGTATGTACTTATCTTTGTTTGTGCAACGTTTTGTTTGATCATTTTTCCAATCCATGAGACGTAGTAAAGCTTGTTTGTATTATATTGTGAAGTCGAGAATAACGTGTACAGTTTATGTTATAACATGTTCTATAGTGAACTTAGATGGTGGTTAGATATATGGATAGGATAGTTTTTAGGTGCTTGCGACTTAATAATAAGCTCCCAAAGAAAATGCATAGAGCAATTTATGGATCGATGCAGCCTTTAGATGTCAATGTTGGTTTAACATGAAAGGGTTATACTTCAATTTAAAGAGCTGCATGATTAACATTACATTCAGTAGGTTTAACAACTAATAGCTCTTCTCGTAGATTGCGCTATGTTGCATCGCATTATGTTGGTTTAGATTATTTCTTTGCTACTAGGAGAAGTTTTCAGAATTTCCGTATATTGTGTGTTATTTTTGTAAAATTTTTTTTTCTGCACAATTCTTGTAGAATCGTGGATAGTTGTCTAGTGACTTGTCTTTGGCGAGCTTACTAATCATTAACCATAACTTAATTTGTAAAATTTGTGGGGATTTACAGTGGTGTGGAAAAGTATGTTAAAATGTGTAGTATAGCCTAGTGTGCGTTTTGATGTCAGTGTCACCGAGTGCTACTATTATCTGAGAAGAATGGAATGTGTAATTCGATAGGCATAATTGTGTGGAATGAATAGAGAGTATCTCTGTCTACATTCTGGTAAATTTCGAGAGAAACTTTAGTGAATGAGCATCGTTCAAATAACAGTCTATTGCATTCTGAATCTTTAAACAGTTTGAAATTTGCGTGGATATCTGGATCTCAATTTTATAACGTATTGCTTCTTAAACGTATACCACATTTTATTAGAACATATCATTGAGGCTTAGGTTAGATCTGTTTGTTTGGGGCATTGATATAACAAGGGGAGGAGGGTTTTGGTCGGGGCGAACGAGAAAAGGTCGTATTAGATCTACGAGCTATGTAAAAGAGTTTATACTATAGCATGCTTGTTGTAAGTCATTTCTCTTAAATGATGAACTTTTTATGCGTCTTAATTTTTGTTTGTGTGTGTGTGGTGTGGTAGTTTGTGGATATAGCATATAATTTTTTATTTTACTTTTCTAGGAGATGCTAATTTCAGATAACTAAGATTATCACCTCCATGGCTGACTGGCAACTTTAGTCAATAGAGCGAGGATTGTTTTAGATGGGTTTCATATAATTGAGTTACTATGTAGGTAGATGTTAGACTTAGAGCGGGGGTATAAGTGTGGGGGAAGTGGATCAAGATAGGGCTTGGGTGCGGCCAAACGCCAATGACTCTGGTCAAAAGGTAGGAAGAATATGTTGATTCATGATTTTTAGAAATAGGGTTATGTTTAATCATTCTGAGTAGGTTGCGAGAAATGTACATAAAGTGTGAGTTTCTCGTGAAGAGGTAAGGTAGATAGTTGGTTGGAACCTGAGGGATATTTGTTGGATGAACTTTGATTTGATTAGTGATACTTGATATCAGAGGGAGTTACATATTGCAGGACTAGATGTTGTTCGCCAGCTACAGACGGAGGGTTAAAGATAGGTTGGTGTGCTTTAAGTTCACAATATATACATTTATATAGGGTGGTGAGGTGTTTCACAGTATCATGGTATATTCTAGTTACTATTGCAACAGGTTTTTGCAGTGGTGAGAGGGACAAATTTATATAAATATTATTGGGATGTAACGATTTTGAATGATTGTGTTGGCTATTGTTGTTATGAGGGTAGTATTAGAGGGGCTTGATGGAATTCAAACCCCTTCTTTAATACTTGATCCAAGCCACAAAGTGCTATCTGTAGGTTTCTACTCCAAGTTTAATAATCATGCGTATAATAGGTTAATTGAGACATCATCATATGCAAACACTTATATATAGGTAGGACTTCAAGCCACAGCCATGCACAGTTGTCTCTACAAGCAGCTCACGTATTTAGCCTGATTTTTCCAAGTTCATTTCTCAGTGCACCAGCAAATATTTTTACATTTTGATTTGTACAGATGATTTTTTTCAGTTTTCCATATTACTTTACTGTTTGTTAGACAACGTGAACAGCCAAAACCCAAAAGTAGTTCAGTTTAGAGCAAAACCTGTGCTTAAAAACGCCTCCGTGATGTCCATCTCACAACCTGTCAAGTGTATTACTTCACTCTCACACACTCAGTTTCCTCCGTACACCTCTATAGTCTTTTACAGTGGTGTTCTACAGCGGCCGTAGATCATGCCGCGTCTCATTGAGCTGGCGATGATGGATGGTGCATAAGAGCTGACTCCAGACGCCCGTGATTGATGGCTTTATGGACTGACTGGAGCCAACATGCTGCATCAACACATCTGTTTATGATAAATACTCCCACAATAACTGCCTCGGCTTATTCAGTTACTTGCCGCAGTGCTTATTGATAAATCTGTGTAATTGACTTAAAACTCGTTATTGCTAATACTATAGAGAATGTAGCAAATGATTATCGGCATGGCTGCTCAAGTGCGTTCATATCGTTTAAGGGACAGATCCATATTGCAATTGGAAATATCACGTTTAATGGGACTGGACACATTTCCCTTTGCGACTTAGTTCAGTGTATTGTAAAAGCAGCGCTGGAAGTTGAAAAACAGTAACTAAGAACCAGACGCCGCGCAATGGCAAGAAGCTACTGCGAGTGGCTGCATAATGCATGGCCATATCCTGTCCAGTTGCCATGATCGTTGCATGATGAAAACACTGCATACGCTACAAGTACTAGAAGTTCTAGAACTGAATTAACTACGACTACTATTCCGCCACTCTAAAAGATAGGAGAAATTGCAACTTTGACAAAAAAAAACCAACGCATTTAAACTGTGTAAACACAAAGGCACAGGACAAACAGCGGCAGCAGTCTGTCCTACAGCGCCCCCTCTGCAGGGGAGGAGGGCGAGGCGGCTCTGTGTGACGTTATTGCCGTCATTCAATATTAATCGTCACCTCTCTGTTAGGCATTTTTGGTAATCGTCAGGCGTAATAATCACAATGAATAGCACTGCTTTATGATTCACCCGGAAATGTTTTGAGGGAAAAAGTTGTATTTCCCATTGACTTTTTAAAGTTTTAAGATAAGGTAAGGTAATCCTTTATTGTCCACCACCAGCACATTGAATTGGAATAACAATACAACAAATATATATTATTTATTATTCATTTTTTTTTCCATTTTTCATATATTTTTAAAACACCAGAGAGAACATAGCAAATAATAGAAAGATAAAGAAAAAAAAAAAGAATGAAACCATGGCACACCAACTCTTTCCTTCATCCAGCAGAAATGGTGGATTGATTTACAATCTGTTTACAACTGTCTGCTTATGGTCAAGTAAGAAATTGAGCCAGTCAAATGCAAACTCGCGCTTCTATATTACTGACGGATTGCCATAATATGTTCTGAATATCGTCATCGGGACATACCGAAAATATATTGATATAGTCATTTTGGTATTGTGAGTTCGAATCCCGATTCCTGACATTTACTGCCCTTCCCTTCTCTCTCTTCCCCCATTTCTCTCACACCTGCTCTGTCACATATAAAGCATGTGGGCCAAAAAATTTGAAAAAAATATATTTTAAAAAATAGATATTAATTTGGGTCAAAAAAGCCCCGGTACTAGTAAAGATGGGCTAATGGAAACACTCCAGAAGCACGTTAAGTGGAGTAGTGGAAATTGAGGCCTTCCAAAATCTCTGAAACGTTCATATTTTGAAGTATGACAAATTCTTGAAGTTTAAAAAGGAGAGACGAACATGAACTTACTGTAGATGTTTCGAAGTTTGACAGCCGTTTGAGAGATCGTTTCGCCCATGAAAAATTGTGTGTTGTTCTCTGGGGAAATGAAAAATGACCTTTGCACCCAGCATTCATTCCTTCAAACCATAAATCAACTGTAAAAATGAATATCACCATATATGTATTACAGTGTGGGCCTGGTTGTATTACTGTTCCGTAAATTCCTCTTTCTCTCCTCCCGCATAGTTTTACCACCTCGCAGCTGTAAAAGCAACTGCATATTTTTGGGTATTAATTCTAAGCCTTTATCGTTGCTATTCATTTTCTCATATCTCATTTATATGGCAGAATATGGATTTTCTCAAACAGTAGAGGGAATTTATTAGCCATGCAGACTGTGTAAAGTTATCTCAAAGACTTAAAGTGAGCTTGTATTAAAAATTGTTGGACAGAAAAAGCCTGAAGCGTTGGAACAATAGTTTGGGAATTGGGAGGTGATCAAAATCAGGAATATTGTGTTATTAAATTATAATTGTTATTTTGTTTTCAGGCACAAGTCCTACAATGATGGAGCTTTGATTTTAGAATCCTCCGGGGATTTTTAGAAAGGCTGTTGAAAATTGTGCACGAAACGACTGAAATGACTGGCTTGAAACATGATCTACAAATGAGAATTCACTCATTCTTGTTGATACCATATAATAGAAACCATATAAAAAAAACCATATAACAGTAAAGATTTCCTTTTTACATGAAACAAATCTGTTTTTATTTTTTTACAAATGAACTCTTTAAAGTTTTTGCAAATGTTTAATAAAGTGAGTTCCCAAGTGATTGGTGGGTGTTGGAGGAGTCGTTGGTGCAGATCGTTTTGCCCCAGGGCATCTGCGGTTACCTCTGTCTTGAGCTAGATTTGCAGTCAGGATCTTTTTGAGCTGGTTTGAGGCATGTATCAGATGAGTATTAGCCTGATGTGTTTTATGTTTACGGGAAAATGTGCAAGTTTTATGAAAAAAAGTAGATAAAAGTCACTGTACCTGATTTTTACATTAAAACATGCAAAAT
This sequence comes from Chaenogobius annularis, assembly GCA_015082035.1. Lineage (NCBI taxonomy): Eukaryota > Metazoa > Chordata > Actinopteri > Gobiiformes > Gobiidae > Chaenogobius > Chaenogobius annularis. The sequence goes on along the minus strand of BJKM01000999.1, from coordinate 103,937 downwards.
AGAAGTAGTTCATTTTAATCTGTTTGCAACGGTGCTAACGTATGCCTCTCCTCACTTATTATTATTATTATTATTTATTCACCACAATGAGTTTAGTATCACAACTTTTTTGTTTTGTCATTAGGGTAAAGCTAACAACAACTAGCATGCTACAAATGCTTTATTGTTACATGCAGACAGCACACAGTCGTCTCATTTTGACCTGAAGAGCTGCTGTACTGGGGCAAAGCTAATAGTACTCTGTTACATGAAAAAAAAACAAAAAAATGGGTACAGCACCTTTAAAGGGCCTGTATATGATTTGATCCATATCATGCGGTTCGGACATTTTTAAATGACCCCACACAGTATATTGTAAAAGCAGGTACAGTATTCCAGACCGGATTATGTCTCTCTGTTATGGTTCAACATCAAGAGAGTAATAGAATGTAGTGAGTGGGCAAGGCTAACAGTTCTATTTTTATTTTCTATTTTATACTGTAGTCACCTTAATCTGGATGTTGCTGTAAGCGCTGCCGTCCGACATAATCCTTCTGCTCGAACGGAAGTGCTGATCCGTGGTAAAAAGTGGCAAAAGTGTGCGGGTTGGAATAAGGTAAATAGGCCTTTAAATTGTTAGTTTACTCTTATTGTATGATAGGAATTTAAAATAGGAAATGTGCAACGTTTTCTGCTTTTCAAAACGATTTCGCGGCACCCCACCATAAGGACCTAAAAAAAATTTGTATATATCAGTGCCAAATCCGGCCCTCCAAGCCATTTAATCCGGCCCACGACCAATCTTCCAAATATAAAAAAATGTAAATAATAATCTTTAATTCTGAGTTAGCACTAGATTAGACCTGGTTTGGTCTTGGGTTTGGACCTGTTTTGATTCTGGGTCAGTTCTGGGTCAGACCTGGTTGGTACTAATCTAGTCCTTGTTCAGTCCTGGAGGATTATTGCTCTCAAAAAACGCATCTATGACTAGTTATTTTATTGTGTTAACTCAATTTACAGTGTTGGAGATATTTTGTGCGACTCACAATGTTGTTACAGTAGTGTGTTGTGCAGCTCCGGCCCAGAGGCCTTGGCCCTCTGGATAATTAAGTTGAATAGCCCTGGGGTAATGTTGCCAATATTGTCTGTGCCGTTATCTGGTTCTTTCAAGTTGGTAATGGAACTGTTTTGCCTTTCTTTCTTTGACAACCATGTTTGGATCATACGTTTTCCCAGGACATTTCAAAATAGTAAATTATTCCTTATAACGAATTGGAATTTTTGTCAATGCACACCTGACATCACCTTAAGGCAGACCTGTGTTTCCTGGTTGAACGGAATAGTGAATTTATGATGTTGTTACACCCCTAATCGTATATAGTATTTATTCCTGTTTTACAAATAAATCCAAAGCTTTTCCATCTAGGGCAGTATGCGATTTTTAACAGTGACCATGCAGCTGTCCAGCCTTTACAAATTCAGCAGTAGGTTTGTTTCTTTTCCGAGACCCCCACAACACATCATTATCTGGCAGGGATTGAGCACGAATCTCACGGCTCATCCCGCTCGGATTACGCTTGCTCACTCCTCTCTCCTCCAACTCAGTTACAGCCATGCTCGCATCATGTCGCCTGAAATATTGATGCCGTGATCCGGAGGAATACAAATCAGAATCCCACCACAGGCTCGTCTGAAGTTTACGGCACTGCAAAGATTACGTGATTTACTTTTATGCTAGAGTCGTAATGCTGTAGATTCGGTGAAGTGCTTGGGCTGTGTGTGTTTTGGTTATACAAGCTGTGTCCTTGTGTAAATATGGGTTTTATGGTTATTTATCATTTGGTTGGCCAGTTGCTCCCAGTGAGAAGTCATTCGTTTTTCATTCGCAGTCATATTTTTTCGGAATGCAAAAAAAAAAAGCTACTCCCAATTCATAAACTATAACTGACAATTCTTGTTAACTTTTTTAATGCATACATTGATAACTTAAATGATCAGGATTTTTCAAAATTAAGTCTGCCCTAATTCTTTAAGAAGACATGTTATGTATCATGTTGTACTTTTTGGTCAAGGCATTTTGTATTAAACTAGATCACTATTTTGTTTATTGTAAACAGCAATATTAATCATAAATGGCTTAGTAAAAGAAACAGGTCAATTTATTTCCTGTTACTACGGAACTGATAAGCCTCTTCATAGTGACATGTCTCTGGAAAAAGCAGCGGATTTTAATGTACTTGTTTTTATTGCTTAAAAATTACTACATTACATTTTTGAAAGCCCCCAACCACTTGACCACCGAGCAGCACTTTTGAAAGTTAAAATATATATATATGAGGTGCTGGAGGAGGGACCATCATGGGAGGACAAACCCCTACATGGGATGTACCACTGGAACATAACTGAAGTGGCTGATATCAACCCCGACCAGTGGCTAGAGCGGGCCGGTCTGAAGGACAGCACAGAGGCCTCATCATGGCTGCACAGGAACAGGCCCTGAGCACCAGAGCAATAGAGGCCCAGATCTACCACACCAGACAAGACCCAAGGTGTAGGTTGTGCAAAGGGGCCCCTGAGACAGTCCAGCTCATAACTGCAGGGTGTAAGATGCTGGCAGGGAAAGCATACATGGAGCGCCATAAATGGCCTGCATTGTGTACAGGAACATCTGTGTGGAGTATGGACTGGAAACCCCAAGGTCAAGTGGGAAACAACCCCAAAGGTGGTAGAGGATGACCGAGCCAAGATCCTGTGGGACTTCCAGATACAGACTGAATGGTAATGGAAAACCAACCAGATATTGTGGTGGTGGATAAACAGCAGAGGAAAGCTGTTGTGGTTGACGTGGGCGATAGCAAGTGCCGGATGACTTTAAGTAAACTGATGTGTACAATTAAAAAACGGTTAAAATCTCATGGTAGTAAATTTTACACAATAAGTCCCATTTAATGATTAAATAAGATATGTCACTTCTGTCCTTGGGCAAGACACTTAACTTGAGACACTAACTATGATAGTAATGAATGTATAGACACAATAGAGGACGAGTCACAAATACCGCCCTGATTAAATCATTTTTACTTGAAAAAACAAAAGAATATTCACTTGCTCCCGCTGTCAGATTTGCATGTTTCTTAATTTTACTTCAAACTCTATAGCTGAATGTTTTGAACCTCTAACAGATTCTTAATCTCTTAAATCTCTCTTCTTTTCCATCTGAATTGAATAAAGTTTTGATTTCTGTTTGATGAAGTCATGCAGCTCCGATCCAAAAATAATTACAGCTTTGGTTGAAAGTTAATTTGTGGATCATAAGTTTGTTTTTGGAGATTTTACACTCATTAATCATCTCAGCTTTTAAGTTTGTTCCATGACGTTTCACAATTAATCATCCTGTTTGGCAAGTTCTTCACTGATAGCAAGGTTAAGACAGTTGATAAACACTGTAATTTATTTTATGCGATTTCAACCTTGAGAGACTTAAAAAACAGAGGCTAATGAATGTATATTGACAGGATAAAGTATTTGCTTAGACTGCCAGTAATTCTGGGCAGAGAATGATTGATTTGTCGAAGAAACTAACTTCACTTGGGCCCTGGACACTGGTGGTTGTGGTGGGGAAGAGGAGATGGAGAGGTTGAGGAGGTTGACGGTTCTACTGCTGCAGTGAAGAGGGGCGAAGGGGGGCTGATAGCTGAAATGAAACGACATTGCCTGACCAGCCGAGACTACACGCCTTTCTTATACTATTCAAAGAGTAGTCTGTGGCCGGTCATATCTCCCAGAGTTTAGATGAGTGTGATTGACAGATCAGAGAAACGCATGGTCCATCCAGTGAAAAGAAATGTGAAAAGGATAACAGAGGTCTGAGAAATATCGAAGGTTCTGGCAGAATCAATGAGCGAAAGGCTCATTTATGCTCCATTTCCAAACAGCTCTGTGCGCTTGAAGCATGGTTACCGTAGATACATTTATACTTCCAACCGTTTCTAATGTCAGTGCTATGTTCTGATAAATGACCATCAGAGAGAGCTCAAAATCAATTAGAAAACTGACCAAAATGGAAGAAAAAGTACAGCTAAAAAAACGAACATGGAGGCGAACATGGAAGTTTTTAGACCACATTTGTGGGAAAACGAGCAGGTCAGAGAATATAGAAAATAATTTACTTCCACTATTGTGCTCTGTTCACTACTGTCCCCAGTGGTCAGCTCATGTACAGCTCCGTTGCTGCACATCCAGTAGCTGTGAGCATACAACTCACATGCGGACCAAGTGATGGACCAAACCATGCAAAGGATAGACAGAAGGCTTTATGCGTGTCATTGTGCGTCTCCAGTGTAGAGCCTTAATGATTCTTCGGCACTGCCACCGCGACGCACTCCGACAAAATTTCATTTCCTTCGACGGTTGAGTTCGGTAAAAGCTTCACAGCTAAAACACAACGAGCACTGAACATGAACAACATCCGGATTTGCTAAGTAAATACACACATGTACTTAATTTTTTATCAGAATATATATAGTTAATGGTTGTACACATTGTCGCTTTAATATCTTTGATCTCTGGTCTGGACTGAACAGGCTGTTAACTTTCACTCCAGGTCACTGAAACACAAACACAAGCAAATTCATTCATGAAACATGTTATGCATAATTACCTAAAAACAAGGGGGGCAATGCATTTTAATGAACATTTAAACAAATGTAAACATGCCTGATAATAGACGGGCTAATTTCCATCTGCAGACCTTCTGGTATATTTATGTTACAGAGCAGCTGGACAAAAACTGGCAAACAAGGAGAGTGTAATGTTAGTACAAACATTCAGCAAAATGTTAAATAAGCCGGAGAGTGAAAGGAAATTTAGAACCCAATTCATCTAAGTTTGTGGTCGTGACGTGAGTGCCAATACTCTTGCAAGCCTCTGAAATGACTTTGTTCCCCATTGTCACCCTCAGTCTCAATAATAAGGTATCTGAGAGAGGAAGAGCATTAGGTAACGAGTTTGCTCTCACAGAATTTCCTTACACCATTTGATTTGAACAAATTGTGAAACCATATGTTTTTATTTTTAGTCATTTTCCTTCACGGCCTAAAATACCATTGTTACTATGCTATTTTTTAGGAGCCCCTGTCAACTGTCCACTACAGAAACAAATGTAATTGTTTTGGTAAAAGATGGTGTCCTCATAAAGTGTCTTGAAGGATGATTGAATGCATAACTTAACAAACGCTTTTATTTAAAGACAATTTACTACATAAACTGGTAAATAATTGTTTTATGCTTTTAAAACATGATTTGGTATGTATCGGTTTGATGTACAGCACAGAAATTGACCAGAAAAAGCATCATTTAGGGCCTTTAAACTGGTTGTTTATGGACTTGACAAGGAAGAGCCACAACATAATCTCCTACTAAAGCTAAAACCATTCACGGTTGGTGGCTTTGCTTTTCTATTTCTTTCACAACTTTTTTTCTGCAATACAATTTTGGTCAGCTTTGTGTTGTGTTCAAACCCACCTGGATTTTCCTCCATCCCAACGTTTGATCATGACAGCGAAGGCTAGTTTTTACAGCGACAGCTCGGAGGTTTGTCCTTTAATGTCACACTCTCCAGTTTTCTCCCATTTCAAAACTCTATTGACTTTGGATTTATACCATGCACTGACATTTGAGTCAACTGAATACATTCTCACTTGCTCATAACCTTAGCTTTTTAAGTTGTCAGGCAGTAGCTCAGTGGCTAGGGTTCTGAGCTGAAGGTCGGTGGCTCACTCTTGACATAAACATTCTTGACAGAATGGTCAGATCCACTTCACCCACAACACACGTAACACTCGCCCCCCTTGTGTGTGAATGGGTGAGTGGTTCCTGGATGTAAAGCGAAACGTGCCTCGAAGGTAGTAATGCGCTTTACTACCCTCATTTTATTTACATGCTACTGCGATGCTAGCGCAACCTGCTGTATTTCACGTCAATAGAACAATCCCTTTAATTTTTTTCTGAGGCCCTGCTCTGTCAGTAACGTCTGTCATGGCTGAATTAATTAATTGTGCTTAAAATACACCAGGAAACAGCTTAAAAGAGGGAAAAGGTTATGTTTCTCTTATGACGCATTGCCGACTGTATTTATAATGGACTATAGCAGCTATAACATCACCATTGAAGACAAGCCGGTGGTAGATCAGCCACTAGAAAAGTTACATAGTACACTTTTAAAGACTGCTTCAAATAAATACACACATACAAATACAAACATGTGCATTTTCTGTTACAAAAAGCAGTGATCACTATAATAGGTTATAGGGCCCGACCAATATTGATTTTAGGGTTCCATATGATACACATATAAAAGGAGGTTGGAGGTGCCGATAGCTGATGTAACTGCCGATGTATTTAGTCATAAGCATGCAGCTTATTATAAGTGTGTCAGGCTCTATTCTTTCTAAATTGGGTTTATTAAGGTGACATTTAATGTTATTCTGCCAGTGAATTTTAAAGTCTGAAAGTCTATCTTGCTGATAGACTTAAACTACTGAAGTGAATTCATGGGCCTAAAGGTGTGGTTAGCCTAATTAATACACTCTCACCATGGTAATTAATGTCTAAATGCAGACAATTTTTCACAACTCCTTTACATGTCAATGTGAGTCCGGTAAACACGGATACAGCTATAATATATGAATTAACAGTAGCCAATGAGGGAACAGAGGAAATTTTTACAATGTTGTGTTAGCATTTCACAAGCTAAGCGCTAACTACCGTGAACGGAAGAAATGAAGCATCAAAATGGACAAATTTACAACACTCACTGCTCAGACAGGCCACCTCAGACCCCAACTCTTCACAAGTAAGACTTATTTTAATCCTGACTCCAAATGATTGTCCGTAGTGAAGTATAATCCAGTTTGTTGTTGTTGACAACAGCAGTAGCAGCGTGTGTGCTAACGTTTAGCTGACCAGAATCTTCTCTTCTCCACACTGACACTTTGATCAAAAATAAGCCCTGTGTTGTCACTGGTGTGATCTGTGCTGGAGTTCACTTTTATTCTTGAGTTCAGAGTATTTAAGTCCAGCGCTGCCTCAGTCAGAGCCACGAATGGTCAGACAAACAGGAACGTCACTCTGGAACTGCATTCAGTTGCACTACGGCATCTCAGACACACAAATAAAAATAGAACTGCTCTAAATATTGGGACATATTAATGGCCCAATAAGCTTTAAAACATTGTATAACCTGCCCATATCGGCCAGAGGTGGGCCGATAGCTGATAGTTCTTCAAGTGCCTATATCAATATCGGTCGGGCCCTAATAGGTTATCTATATTGAATTCAAATTAAATTAGCTTTGCCACCAAGAAACTGCAAAACAGGCAAAATGCAGCAGCAGAACTATTGTTTCGCAGAAAAGGTTTCAAAGGTTGTCATCAAAATAAAGACATTTCAACTTCCATCCAAAAGTCATTTTCAGTCTGTGGAACTGGTCTGAGAAGCTCGATTTTATCCTGCTGTGAGCTGACTGAGACGAGGGGCCACTCCTGAACGAATGAGGGATTACACCGACTAGAACTAGTGTTTGCTACAATCTACAAGACAGGAACATGTGTAAAATAACAGACGCCGGAATCTGTCAAAACCTTTCCCAACGTTTGTTTGAGCTGCCATGTTTGTATTTGATGTGACTTTTTGATTCTCTGGGTGGTTAATCCATTCCGTCAATCTTCCCATCATGGAAAATAAATAAAAGATATCATAAACTGCGGGCATGTGGGTTTGTGAGGGTGACTGGACCGTTCTTCTGTCCGTTGGTGCGACGCGGCTGGCCCTACATCAGTCACGGGTCGTTATCCTGATTCTCCTCGCCGTAATGAGGTCGCTGTCACCTCGGCCCTTCACTATTCTCTAATTACTATGTGTGGAGAGGTGCACTGTGATTAGATGTGGACAGCCACTAGTGATACTGATACACAGATCACACATTATATCTACTTAAGGTTTAACTTAGTGTTGACAATTCGCATCACTTGAAAGAACTACTTTACATAACTGTACAGTCATCGCACTGGTTTTATGAAAAGACAGCATTTTGTACCTCATTCTTTACATCGGTTGTAAGATCATCTCACAGTAGAAGCAGCAAAACCATCAACTCTCTCATCATCTCTTTTCCACTTTTATTGGAAGGCATCAAGGTTTTTGCGTAGGGGACATTACGCATTTCTGTATTATTTGTTTTGGTATTGGCCTTTAAACATCCTTTTCAGAACATCTGCTTTGGCGTCTCATGTTTTACATTATGAGCTGTATTTTGCCCTCAGACTTAGTGTTAATAGGAGGTTACCTTCACGACCTTGGCGTGAAGAGGATAGACTTGGCCACTGGATGTGTTTGATCCAATGACTGATAACTGGCAGTCAAAAGCAGTCGTGCCTCATATTCAGACCAAAAAAGACGTGAGGAAGAAAATGGTTTGGTTTTCCTTTTTTCAATTTGTTCCCAAAATAAATAAAAAAGTACGTAAATAAATAATAATCAAATCAAATCAAATCTTGAAATGCAGCCAGGGCATGTGTTTTCTCTATTTAATTCACCTTTATTTGTTTTGTGCAGTGCAAAGAGCTCGCTTTCACCCCCAGGGTGCTCACACTAAACCCAGACTAAACCATGTCCAGAACCAGGAGGCGCTGAGCACAGAATGCGCCGCAGTCCACGAACACATCTCTGCTTATAAACTTAACTTGTGATCCATAAACGAGGGCAGAAGCAGCAGAGCCATGGGAGCAGATGATCCTGAAGCGCACACCTCCAGACTGAGCTCCCAGACATGGTTGCCACCTAGCATGGAGTGTTTACAGGTAGAGGTGTGTGCGTGGTCTTCGGTGCGTTCTGTGCACTGCACCGTTATGCACAGCTGGACACCTGAGTGGTCTGTGGGATGCTGCGTGATCGGGAGGGTGCGAGGACAGAGCAAGTGGTCAGCTCCGAAACCAAGTGCTGAAAGTCTGATCGTACGTGCAGATCGCGTGTTGTGCTCCCAGTCTGGGACAGTTTTACGTCTCCAACGCCGGAGGTGGAGGTGTCCAGCAAAGATCTAAAAGAGCTGAGTGCATAACAGCGCTGTGCTGTTTACGTGAGTGGGAGAAAAATGTGACCACATAAAACTGGACAGTATTCATTATTCTGTCATTTATAATTTAGTTAGTTATGCCCATGAAGGTTGTTTTATTATGATCATCTCGTCCATATGGGGATAGATACTCGACTCCACTGCACTAGCTTTGAAGTTTATTTATTACCATTCTTGCCATTCACAGAATGCACCACACTGTGCCCTCCATTTTCTACACTCCACCTCATATTTGGGCGTAATAACACCTCAAAGATTTATGGGTTTATAAACAGTGGAGGGATGGATGGATGGATGGATGGATGGGAAATTTTGAAGGAGAGGACCTCGGAAACAGAATTCATCTATACAAGTATGGATGAAGACAAGTTGATGATGCTAAATACAACTTCAGGTATGTCGAGGGAACAATGTTGTAACATGGTTAAGAGCTCAAAAAAGTTAATTTGCCAAAATATGTGTACTTTAAGATTCACTGAATTAAAAATGTTGGAATGATCTCTGTAAATCTGTTTATAACTTATTCGAGCTGTAAAAACTAATTGAATAACTTACTAACTCCATAAGCTAGTGAGATTCTGTCGATCAACCACCATATAAAAACCAAATGTCAGAAATAGTTTTCACAGCTGCAAGAACCACTTTGAGACGGGAAATCATTTCGGAAGCCTTGTGTTTGGAAAAGTCCAAACTCTCCTCAACCCCTTCGGAACATCTGGGCTACGACGGGATCGCACAAATTTCCGTTGTCAGGAGCAAACATCCAGCACATTTATCACATTCTATTATACAATTACCTTCAGTTTGGTACAGGCCGTGATCTCCAAACCGCACACAAAACTCCATCGAACTGCACAAATTTGCTGGACAAGTGCCTGGAAAACACACACGTACGCGAACGCCTCTGCTCAACGCTGAAAAGGTCTGGATTTTGGTGAATCAATTTGCGGGAAGCATGAAAAATTTATGATACGATACCTATACTTGAGAAGGAGTTAAAGATATTCCAAAATAGCAGGAGTGTTTCAGTTTGGAATACAATAATGAGGTGACAGGTTGGCAGGTTTGTGGGTTTGTGCAGGGCGGTGGTCAGCACGAACTCTCCAATTGTCGGAAGGAGAAATCGCTGCAAGGATGCGTTTTGTAAATCTATGTAAAATTGAAATGGTCAATTGACTTCCTGTTCAAACCTTCAGAACTGATTCTCTGCTGCTGGCTCCGCCTCTATATCGTGGCATTTGATTCATGGTGTTTTTAAAGTGTATTATGACTTTTTATATTCATATTTATTATAGTTTTACACTAGTCAAGTCGCAGTTTGTGGGAATTGCCGAGTCCTAAGACAAAATCCCTCTACCTTTGTTCTCAACTCAAAATACAATACAAAATGAAGAGACCATTTACATGCACATTTTTCTGACAGTTTAAACATGAATGAGACAAAACAGAGGTTTTGTTATACATTTTTCTTAGTCTAATCCTAACTATTGTGTAATTTGGACGAGCTTCGGCACTTGTTTACAGCATGGTTGCTAGGTAACAGCTATGGAATCACATCTACCTTTGTCCAACCAGGAAGTAACACTTCGCAAAAATAAAATATTGTTGGTGCATTTTTAGATTGACAACCATTTTCAATTAGTGATTTAACCTTACATATGCACTTTCATTTTTAAGATTTGCGTATTACCCGGCGTTTCCTTTTTTCAAGAGCTGTTGGCGGACAATAAAGGATTACTCAAACGGACATGAATCAATCAAAGTACAACTAATGATGGGGAAAAAACATTATAACATGGTAAAAAGTATAGAAAAGTACATTCTGCATAAGATATCTCCTTTAATGAATAAAATGGATGAAAATTCTGATGATATGATTGTATACTGGACTTAATTAAACTTAAAAGATTACATGTTAACTGTGGAATTAAAAGACTCCTATAGCCAACAATAAGTGTCTTGCCTAATGCTAGAACAATATTCAATGATTGTAACCTTCAATCATTTTCCTTCCCAATTAAAAAATATATTTTGTCTTTCCACACGATATTCAAATGTATATAGTAGTTTCTTAAACTTCACATCCCAACTTTTTATGTTTTTTTTGTTTTCTTTTCATATTGAAGCAATATTTTTTTACAATAGTCTTTGCTATTGTCTCAAGGAAATGCTGAAAATATAAAATACTTTCCAATATTCCTGCAATGCTTACTTTGACCCCTCGAGACAAATCTAAAAACAGAAAACGGATGGAACTAAATTGCGCACAAAGAGCTTTATCTTCCACTCGTACGGAGAAATTCAGTTTTTAGCAACTAAGTTTTACAACGTTATAGACATAGTCCTTCGCAAATAGCATGAAAGCCTATTATACCACACCATAGAGAGATACGCATTTGGGAATTTTAAGACCAATTTGACTTCTATAATGGCACGAATGATAGCACATGTGCAGGAGTAAAGCTGAAAGCCACTGTGGAGCTTCAGGTAAGTGCTTTGCCTGCTGAGCTCGGTCCGAACAGCCCTTAAAGATCTATGTTTAAAAGCCACAGACGCTCCGTAACTAAGAGCACCAATGTAATCAATGTTCCCCGCTGTGTTCTGAAAGCTAACATTCACTGTAAGTTAGCATCCAAGCAATCTTCATCTCAGCATCATTGAAGGGGGGCAATTGTTATATTTATCTTTTGTAACACTTTACAGTAACAGCACATTTAATAGCCTTTAATAGTTTATTTCGACTCATTCAGGCTTAGTAGCTACTAAATCCTAAACATTGAAGTAGTTATTAGGTAGGCAGTAGGTACAAATATTTCAAAGGCAGTCATCTGGACACAAAAAAACCTTTGGAAACCTTTTTTACTTTGTTAAAGTATAGCCTCATTTTCTCTTAAACAGTATCATTCAGATTGAAGGTTAAAACTCCTCTCATCTAAAATGAAAGGGGGCTGTACTCAACTTTTTTTCATGTAATAAAGTAAAATCAGTTTGGCCCCAGTTCAGATATATTATATAAGCAACTCTTCCGGTCATAATCTGACAGCTGTGCATCAAATTATAGAGAGAGAGTTTTTTTTTTTTTACTTTTTTCCCCCCACACGGAGCAGAAGGTGCGTTATTAGCATGCTAATGTTTGTTAGCCTTACCGTGACCGTGAACTCTGCTCTAAGTGCTGAGAGTTGTGAAAAGTGCTTCTAAATTTATCGCCGGGAATCATATGGATGCTCGGAATGCATTAGGTAAGTGGGCAATAAGCTTGGACCACTGCAAACCTTTTAAAATGAACTTTTTAAGAAGGTAAAAAACAGGCGCTGCACCGTGAAGAGTTGTTTAGTTGATTCGGTCTTGGTTAGCCGGACAAATCTACACATACCTCCTTCAAATTCCACACAAAACGGCCCCACCCGAAACCTTGGACCATCGTGCTGTGAGGCTGAAGTGCTAACAAGTCATTGTGTCCATGGACAAAAAAAATATCACCTAAAATACATACTACTTCTATTCCCTTTTAGTGCGTGGCAAGTTAGCAAAAGAATGGCAAACAACGCGAAGAAAACAGATCTTTTATAATATTGCAGTTAGTGATTTGGCATAAAATAGCCAACATAAAATCTTTGTCTTCAGTTTCACTCTTGTATCCTTCAATGAAATCTCGTGGCAGCTTGTGTGGAATCAGACTTCACTTGAACAAAATGCACAACAATTACGATGCATTAAGAACAAGTCTTAATTGTTAAGCCTCATTTAATCCTACAAGCTGCCAACAATAGGGAAAGCTCACTCAACAACTCCATTTGCAGCAGTTTTAAGTATGTGCATCGGGCTTGCCCTAAGTGCCCTATCGCTCCCCGTCAGGTGGGAATGCAACAATGGCCCATTTGATGAAGGACTCCACACTTCAAATAGCGGGATTGACTTAGGAGAAAAGCAGTAATGAGGTTTTAATCTTACAGTTTTGGAGGAATTCCAAAAAGCAAAAGGGCATTTGGAGTGTGCAGCCTGATAATCTGTCTGCAAGTGTGCAAGTCAGGACGGATAACAAAATATATATACTGTATATACTAATACTCAAATATATAGTATATTCTCTCTATGAGCTGCGTGGCCTCTCCGCAGATCCGACCTGTAACTTGGCCTGGCGGCTTCACATGCAGAAGAATTAACAGGACCAAACGATTTCAATTGAAGAGATGCGAATATTCAATGTCACTGTTGGCAAATGTCAGAATTGTTTTTTTAATGTATAGTTAAAGCATGCTAAAGTAATGTTCAAATATGTATGTATATGTTATTTATGATTAAATAAATACCCAACCAAAATGTGAATCGATCCACTGACAGTTTGGCGTTAAAATGCCTCAAAAACATACCTAGAATTTAGTTTCAATGTTTTATTCATACGTTTGTGGCCGTCTCCCTCTAAAGAGCAGACATTAGTGGTGCATTTACGCTTTTCCTGATTTGAAGCCATTTGACATCTAATGTAGACTTGGTTGGATGTTTGGGTGTGGCTGCAGCTTCTTCTCCTGATCCACCATGTTTTTTTAAAAAATCCTTACGATAAAGGGAACTAGTGACGGCTACATTTGGTCACCTCTGTTTGACCCGTCTTCAGTGCCACTGTGGCGACCGGTCAGAAGCGTTGGGCAACCAGATATTGAGAAGAAAATTAAACTATTGAAACGAGAAAGTACAAATAGAACAATGACCTTTCCTGAAAAGTTTGAGAAGGGTCTTGATATTTATTAGCCCCTAAGAGTTAAAGCTACTACAATTATTGTGTGGTGTAACGTTTTTAAGTATTCACTGTGGTACGGAATATAGTTTTGACCCTTTTCCTTAGAATTTAAATTAAGTTTAAATTTTTTTTGGGATCGTGACAACACTAGTAAGGACAATCTTAGCTTTTTTTTGGCCTTTTGTGCGATAATATGGTAATCTTAAATTGTTATACCATCTTAAAATGGTGATTTAAATTGGTATAAAAGGGTATATTTTTTATATATCAAAAAGTTCTCTGCAGTTCCTTTCTCAGCCTCCAAAAGCAGCAGCAGCAGCAAACTTAGACAGAGCTCTGCGTACCGTAACCCAAGCGCCTCCCTTTGTGCTGCTAATGTATTTGGATCCCTCATTCACTCTGCTTTCACCCTCGGGACAGGAATTATTTTTTTTTATCAGCTTGTGAAAGTTAGCCAAGTGCTGCAAACTGGTGAGACTGGGAGCTAGACCACTAATGTGCTGATTAAATTATGCCCCGAGTAGCATTTATTTTCCCAAAGATTGAAACGACAAAAACCTTTCCAAATTTAGAACATGTAGACGCTTTACAATGCTACGTGATCGGAACGGTCCAAATTCGGGAACGGAGGCGACTGAAGGGAAAGTAAAATAAAGCATAATACACTTTCACGAGATACCTGACATCAGAGCTAATTGCTGATGATTTTTTAAAATGTATTTATTTATCAACATAAATGAGCTACAATTTTCCATTTCCAAAGTAGAACTGACAATTAGTTTTGCTTTTCTCCAAAAAATAAAATAAAATAAACCAATCTAGCTTCCATATTATATTTGTGCCTACCCAACAGTAAGTGTCTGTGGTAAATTATTTAATTTGTAGATCATAAATAAATAAATGAATAAATATAATGGCATAATCAGCAGTTACAGTAAAACCTAACAATCCAGATTTTGCCTTGAGCTAAATGTTTACACCAACCACTAAAATAAATAACGATAAATGCATTTGTGAAAAGAGTTTTAACCTTGCTCAGAGTTTTCATTTGCCAAAACATCCTTGACTTTTCACATCGAAATTGCATTCCGTTCCACTTAACTTTGGCCGATTGCTTCCTTTCTGCAATTTAGAATGTTTCCAGTGTAAACAAATGAAGTCACACCAGGAAAAAGAAATGCCGGTAATTGGTGAGTCGCTAACGGGAACAGCTAGCGTCTTTATTTAATTAAGTGGTATCTGAGCTAGCGCGCGTGCACCCTGCTGTTTGCATCATCTGCCGAGGTCGCTCCGAGCGCATATGGCGGCGTGTCACTAAACGCTCCGTCGGCTGTGTCCCCTTCCTCATATTTTAACAAGCTAATTGGACTAACGCGTACAGTTGTAAGCGCATTAGGATGATTAGGCGACGCGGGACAGTTGTGATGTTACTGTATGATGTAAGCGTCTTGAGCCACAGGCAATATGGTATATACCGCATGTAGGAAGAATGAGATTTTTTTTTCACAAATGCTCGTGTATTTGAACTACCCAAGTACTAAATATAACTATGAAAGGAGCACTTGGTCACACTAGCGAAGAAAATTGCACAAAGGATTTGAAAGAGTGCAATAAAGGTGAATGGTTGTCGCAAAGTAAAACGTCTCGTCCAATCATTTGAGAAAGGAAAATAACCAAACTGTTATGAACTGGGTTACTTTCGAGATACTTGGTGAAAAGTGTTACGTTTCATTAGCTGGCTGAATGGTGGTTTTTCCATTTGCTGTTCATTGCCATCAGCACCTGTTGTATTTTTATGGATCCCTGAATAGAAATAAAGTGAAGCGTTATAGCACGTTTTTATTGTTTTATTATATCATTTGAACATGTTGGCTTTTGGAGCTGTTTTTTTTTGTTCAGTGCAGCTGTTCTCACCTAAATAAACAGAAACACTACATTTTTGGGAAAAAAAGTTTTGTAAAATTGTATGTATTTGTTATATTTCATGGCATCTTCTCAAAATGAGTGTCTTAAACACGTGCCTGCTGCCACACATGGGCCACACCAGAGACAAAAAGCTTGGACATGCCCTTGGCTGAGGGAAAGTGTCCTTTTCCTCTCCTCGTTGTTACCCAAGCTCTACTTTACAAGACAGAAGAACATCACGTTTTAAGAGGTGAACAACAGGGAAGACATTGGGCAAATTGTTGGATCCATAACGCAATCTCACTAATATTTTCACTAGGAGCTAACCACTAAGCCATCCAGATCTAGATTAATTTCATTTTGAGCTGTATGCTTACATAAATCATCACAAATTAAAGGCTCTTCATGAGTGACGTCACACGCTCGTTGCTACTTCCATCTGTCATCTACAATCCGCACGCGCACTGTGATCCGTGCCAACAAAAAGTCTCAAAACAAAGGAGTCCTCTTCTGTAACATCCCCAAAGACCCCGTTTGTCCAGAAAAAGATTTATCACTGAGGCCAGGAGGGACCAGTGGACTTACAGAAATCACTCCAGACTGAGGCTGAGCTGCTTGTTTCTGGTAGTTAGCAACTGGCTAATGCTAATTTACATATTATTGCGTGGCTATGCTAATAAACGTTAGCTTACTTACAGACAGTTTTGACAAGCCTCATTTCCTACTGTCCGGGTGTTATATTTTAGGATCAGACACAAAGTCAGTGCTCTTTAAAGCTTTGAGGGCGTGTCCGGCGCAGAGGGCTTGTGGACGAGGAAGAGCATGGAAATGTCCGCAAAAGTTTGTTGTGGCAAATTGTCGCTGCTTTTAAGTGTCAGCGACTCTCCGCTGTAGATAAGGATCAAAGCCCATAATCTTCTTGAAGTATCAACCTTTTTCATTTTCAATTTGATGTGCCGTTTTTCATGAATATCTAAGAGCGGAGGGCCAACAGCAGTTGTGACGTCTTTAACATGGCGGTGACCTCAAACAAGTGACTGAAACCCATGAATATAATCATGAAGAATCTAAATGTAGCAACAATCCGCCGTGACAGTGGCATAGTAAGTTGGTTTTTCCTTTTCCTTTGGCTCACTGCGCTCACCTGTGGAGTCTATGAATGACTGTATTAGCCCGGCACAGAAAGCCAGAACTAAAGGCCAGGTGATAAGAATGGCATCGGAGAAGCGAGAGGGCTGTAACAGAGCCACTAAAAGCCCGGCTGCTTTGTGCTGAGTGTGAGAGGGGGGGAAAAGAAAGCCGGAGTGCCGCGGTGGCGTGAGGGTGCAGTGGCCTGGCGTCAGAGGTCTGCAGCGGCACACAAAGACTCCACTGTGACGAACAGGACTGCTCAGCTGTTATCTACCAGAGTCTGAGCACAAAGACATTCTGCAGTCAGACACAGAACCAGTTTACTTTGTGTGGAAGGATACAGGACTTTACATCAGGCCATGATTTACGATAGCGACAGAGCTTTGGTACTTCACGCTCACCATTGTCTCCCTACATATTCGTCAAAATGATACTAATATGTTGGGAAAGAAATGGTAAAAGTGTTTTAGTCATGATTTCATTTCAGAGAAAGCTCAGAATGTTGGCTATTAGAAACAGATCATAGGTTTCAAAAGTAGTTGCCCGGACCAGGTTTGTAAGCACACATATTATTATTATTATTTGTATAGTTATTGGCCTTTAGTATTCAGTAATACCAGCATCAGCCATCAGTCCACCGATATTACGCTCTGACAAAGAGTCGCCATCACTTCGCAGAAACAGGAAGAAAACAACAGCTCCGTGGACAGAGGCTTTTTACTGACCAGACAGCCTGTAAACTTTAATCAAGTCTTTAGTCTAAAGACCCAGAAATAACAAAGTTGCAGACTTTTAAAAAACGTTTTTAAACAAAACCTGAATTAACTTGTGACCTGCGATAAATGCGATGTTTTTTCAGGCATTGTTTGACTATTTTCTCTTCTAAACAAACTGTTTAGACTTATTTATTCCATTTAACATTAGGGTGAGTGGTTTAAAGAAGGAGAAAAGAGCTCTGAGTGTCTGATCAGAGACAAGGATGGAGCGGCTGAGGCAGAGCAACACGATGATGATACAAGGACAAGAGAAGAACAGAGACAGACTTTTAGTCTGATAATTAAACTAAATAAAACAGGAAATTCACAGAATGGAAAAGAGTGAATGCACATTTTATTGGTATCACTCGAAATGTCCATATTAATGTACCACTAAAATGTATGTGTAGAAAAGCACACATTACTTTCAATCCATCAGGCGTTTCCTCATCAGGATTTGTTGTAGCACATCTTCTACTGGCACAGAATTACGATGGATAGAAAAACTAAAGCCAGCTTGCCCTTGATATGCAGATGTATGCACTCAGTTGTAATGATTCAGCAGCAGAAATGCTCACAATTAGTCCGGCTATGATTTATGGACTTAAAAACAGCACAGGAAACCTCTGGATATCTCTGTGTGCTGCCTGCATCTAATTGAAAGTCGCTTATGAACCCACTGCGGTTCATTTGGATGCACGGACGGCATTAGGTAGGCGAGCAATACATTTGGACCCCTGCACACTTGGACTACTACTACTTTTGAAGAGAAAACAACGTCGGGTACAGTCTTTAAAAAGCCTTTATGCAGCCTCTAAAATAGGCCGTCCTGCTTTTCTTGGGACTCCATGTTTCTCTTGTCACTACCTTGATATCATCCCTCACCTTTCGAATCCTGCAGCAGCTCAATCCCCCTTTATCCGTGCTCCGGCGTGCGTCCATGCCAACTCCGTCCATCTCCTCCTCTCTCTCTCTCTCCCTCTGTTCTTGGATCACCGCCCTGTCAGTTCTTCCTTTTCCGTAAATCCTCCCTGCTCCGCGCTACGCACTATCCGTTGGCTACCTCGACGATATCCATGAGCCTTCTGGAACCTGGGGCCGCACTAGCTTAGTTTTAATTGATGCGTAGGATAGTGGGAGAGGACTCGACGCTGACAAGGTTAATTCTGTTTTTCCTGGCTCCTCATCACCTGACGGCCAATTAAACCCGTGACATCTCTACCCTGGGGGAAAGGAGATCCGGAAACAGGGAGGGGGAAAAATGGATGAAGGATTGATTTAATGTTCAAAGGACGGTATGGCAGGGGGAAATGAGGTAGGTGACCGCGCTGGACATATTAGGGAAATCAGGCTGTGCGGTAATGGACGGAGAGAATATTCAAGCTGATGAGTGTATGTGTTGATACGGACAGTTTCGCAGAGGGAGGCTGGCATCAAAAGCTCGTCACGCAGGGCTTTAATTGGGGACGAAGCCAAACAAAGGAAAGATCTGAGAAGGAATGGTGACAGAAGATATTGCCTGTCTTTGTTGGAGAAATTGCATTAATTATATGCACAAAAACACAACATCTTTCATTAAAATGGTTGCAATTTTTTTGTTTTCCCTACAAGATTTCAAGCATTCTTATTTTCTCTTAATGCAACCATCAACATTCTCCATGGAGATAGATGTGTTTCATGCCATACTGCTGAATAATATAGCCAAAGGAACGACATTTCCATAGCTACAAGCAAGATTTTCAGTGTAATAAAACCATAACATCCTGCTTTTTAATATTTTTTTATTTTTTTATTTTTTTTGCTAAAACATTACATACTTGGGGCACATATTGTGCTGTTTTGAGTATTTAGTATGAAACTGTATAATGCGTTGAACATTACATCCATAAAGTCCATTGTAAGCCATAATATTGGAGTAAATTGTTTTAGTAATAGAAACCGGTTCATTGACTTCCTGGGTTTCCTTTATCAATGAAAAATTTGAAATTTTTTAACTCTATATGTTTGACCTGGGATCTGAATATAAATAAAAATAATAGCAAGTTCATAGTAATAGCAGGTGGGCGGAGAAAGGGGGTAGGTGAAAATTCTGTTTTCTCATGCGCCAAAGGATTATACAAACATGCATAAAACAATCAAAATATAACTGATTAATATAATGATGACGGAACATGGTTTAAAGCTCATAAAACTAGATTTGACATTTGATGTCTCTTTTAGTTAAAGGTGCAACATTTTGGTGGAGTACAACGCTTGGTTGCATTTCCATCTCCAGTAAGAACTGATGTTCTGAAAGTGTGTTTTTTGAGAAATCTATAAATCGTTCACATTCATTATTCTCTCTTTTAACACATTTGCATAGATGGTTTTTGGATTACCTTCTTCATGAGTATGAGCTAGACCTGTGGCATGTGGTTTGACCAGTATCTGCTGGGATGTGTTTGCTGTATAGAACCGTTGACCCACCAGTTAGAGGGCTCAGGGAAGGCTTCGGACATGCTGGAGGGACCATGTCTCTCGACCGGCGTGGGATTGCTTCAAGGTTACCCCCCCCCCCCCCCCCCCCCCCGGAAGAGTGAGAGGAAGTCTGTGTTGAATTTAGATGAAGCTCACAGACTTCACTGACTTGTGTAAGTATTGCTTGTATGTACTGTACATGACTGTCATGTACACACTCATGTACACACTGTGTGTACATGACAGTGTGTACATGAGTGTGTTACATGACAGGTGCTGCAATGTTGTGGTCACATGATGATGATAAACACACCAATATTGTTTTCCTTAAAGG
Organism: Chaenogobius annularis; assembly: GCA_015082035.1. Taxonomy (NCBI): domain Eukaryota; kingdom Metazoa; phylum Chordata; class Actinopteri; order Gobiiformes; family Gobiidae; genus Chaenogobius; species Chaenogobius annularis. Next base: position 83,508 of record BJKM01000999.1, on the reverse strand, counting down.
AGCAGTACCCATTTTTTTTCTTCTTAAAGTCAAATCTAGTTTGCCGAACAGATATATTGTAAAAGAAGCTCTTACAATCAAAATGAGTCCATTGCATTCGGTTTGCATTTAATTATAGAGCGTTTTGTTCTCCACAAAGCAGGAATGGCTTTTACAAGAAATGTTTTTTCATCATATGATTTTTGTATAAGTAAATAAAAAAATTATGTGTAAAAACTGCATTTGGGACATATAAATCTGAAAAAAGGATAGAGAAATATCTTATATATACAAAGGGACTATTGGATATTTGAACCAGGGCTTGCAGTAGCTATCCAGTTACCATCTCTGTTTTTTATTCGTTTAATGTCTCTGTTCATTGTCCCTTCAACTAAAGACTAAACTAAACTATATAGTATTGATGTAGTATTAGATTTGACTGAAAATTGACAAATAAATTCTAATGTTGCATCATTTTTTGGAGTTTAAACTTAATCCTTTTGTTGACATCTAATTCGGGCATTTTGAGAAAACAGCCTGAGGTGCAATGTCCCATGTTTTGTTATTTCTACTTCTGCTTTATGTTGAGAGAGCAAACGTCACCCCATTGACAAAAACGACTCAGATGATGTCAGATGAGCTCTTGCAGTCTTTATTTTATTTAGCTTCTTTTTTTTTTTCTTTACATTTGACTGCTGTTTGAGACAACACCATGCCCTGGGAACAAATCCACGCACCACCCATATGCGGAGGGGAGAAGTGGGGGTGGTCGAGGGGTCCTGTGGGTGCTGCTGGATGGATGGGAGAACCTGGCAGGAAACAGAAAGCGAGAGTGCGCGACGGGTGGTGTTGTGGCTTCAGATAAGGAGTGATTAAAGAGCGGGGAGGAAAGGCCGTCCCGTCGAGTTGGTGCAGCTAACTGTTCACTCATCGGCCCTCTAATGGGTCAGGGGTGTACCGTTGCAACACAAGGGTCCAAAGGGGCAAGATACAAACATTTTCTGCTTTATTTCAGACACACAAAAAACACTTTGCCCAAATGGAATGTTATCTTTGGCCTTACCAGACATCACCATCCACTGGTTCACTTTGGAGCGGATTGGGACGGATCGAAAGCTTCGGCTGCTACACGATTAGATAAAGAGAGAACGCAGACTCTGCAAAAAGCAAACGGGATATAATATTTACTCACCAACTTGTACAGTACGTTGGGCCGACATGCTTAGCAAAAACAAAAGCTGATTTATCGACGTGAGCCACTCATGTCGCGATCGAAGACATTCTATTTCCACTGCAGAATGCATCCGACTTCATCCCAACCCAATGCATTACTTAAAGAGAAATAAATGCAGAAAAAGCTGAAGTCGTTTCTTGTTTACACTAGCTTTAGCCACGCCCTCACGATGCCCTCACAATGCCACACACTTGGCACGTCCTTTTGCTGAAATCGGCCTCGTAATTAAAAAGACGTTTCATTCAGGTACAATTCAAGTCCTATTTATAAAGAAAACAGTTGGGTAGTTAGGTTTGGATGACGTCAGTTCATCACGAAGCAGGCTCCTGCCCCTGGCCCCAATGCCATGACCTTATGGAAAAAAATAAAAAAATAAAAAAAGAACCAGGCCAGAGCGTTCTAAAGCGCTATTTTGTTCTCACTTGAAAGTTACGGTGCGATGTACACCCATCTGTTCTGGATGCCTCCCTGGGCATGTCCCACCAGGAGGAGGTCCCGGCGGAAGGCTCAGGACACGCTGGAGGGACTGTGTACGGATGGAATGTACACTATGTTCTAATTTTGCAAACAACAATTTTACTGGACACTGATTTCGTTAAGACTATTGAAATTCTGACATCCATAAAATAAAGCAAAAATAATAAAATAAAGGCATTGAACCATTCACAATATTTCAGATTTATCATTTCATTTTGGCGATAATTTGGCAGTGTGGTCCTCATCATTGAAAGATCTCACAATAACTATGCATCACAAAATCCTGTATATTCATTTAAAGCATGACAAAAAGTTACTATATTTAAAAGGCAGGACAAAAGTTGAAAATGCTTTTGTTTCATTTCATGCTTGACACGACACACAGTTACTCCATATCTGTGTTTGTGCAGAGGAGAAAGCGGGATCACAGGTGGCGCAGTACGGAATGTGGGCCGACAAAGGGAACGCAGCGCTGAGGAAATGGATCAGGAGTAGAAAAGGAAACACTAATGCTGCTAAATGGGTTCAGATTGTGCAGAGCGTTAAGAGAAAAGCAGCAAAACAGAACCTTTCCGACGCAGCTGCAAACTCCGGAAAGCATACAAAAGCAAGGAGGCAAAAGTACTGCACTTTTTGTGTGACACTGTGGCGCAGCTAACAAACAAGACAAATCAGTTGGGTTCAAAAATATACATCTTATTTTTAAATTATTGTTGTACTGGAAATTACAATCAGATACATGTTTGCAATCTATCATACCTGAGCTCAAACATGCCTGTGAAATGAATGGTTGAGGTTGAAATATTGTACAAATGTTAAGAGTATTGTATAAATGTGAACGGATCTGAGAGTGCAGCTGCTGCCACTGGCTCCACTCCATCTCATCAGGTGGCCAAAAACAAAGTACATTAAAAAATAAAAAACAGGGATAATTGATTCATTTATGATCGCGACGTGGGTAAGGTTAGGGTTAAGGTTAGCGGCAGGGGTCAATAAATGAGTATTAAATCAAACGGTATTTGGTGCAAGTTGAGCGAGCCTTTAAAAACCCTATTTCTGACTTTACATTTTGGCCTTGTTTACTCACTTCAAGTTTATTTTCTTTTATTTTTATTAACTCTTTACAACTTTTTGAATGTGCTACATAAGCCCTGAGAGGCAAGTGAAAAAAACCCATTATTATTATCATCATTATTATTATTGTTACTATTATTATTACTAGTATTATCATTATCATTATTATTATTATTATTATTATTGCAATTTGCCTTCAATTTAAACCCAAAACATGCAGAAAAGGTCAACGCTCGTAGCTGCAGTGACAAGGCTGAGCTCAAGATCTGGAGACAAATCCCCGAGTGTTGCACAGCAGCTGCTCTCTGCTCAGCCGCATGGAAGGATGGGTCAAATGCAGAGAATAAATTCCCCTCACTCGGGATTAATAATTTATACTTCAACCTTACCATAACTGTTTTCTTATATCAGAAAATAAATAAATCATGAACATAAAAAGCTTTGTATTGTAACTATGAATATCTGCGATGTTTGTCAGACATTGCCCAGCTCCAGCTTTTCACACATTATCAGAAACATTATCTGGTTATTATTATTCATACTTTCTTTAATAGTTTAAGAGTTATTTTGAATGATAAACACTTCATCACAGAAGAATTTCAAACGCTTGCTCCATTAAGCGCCGCGGTACATTCCATATAGCGACAAATGGGACACTTTTATTTGAGTATTTTGTTTCTCGGACCGAAGAACCCGCCCTGTTAGCATTGGCGCACTAGCAGAGGTCAGAGGGAAGGGGCGCTGGAGGTGTTGCAGAGGAAGCAGCCAGTTCCAGGGCCAGGTCGGGTGAGCGTGACCGGGTGATTGAGAGCTCTCCTGGTGAAAGAGGAGAAGCGGCGAGAAAAAGGAGGCGGCGAGGAGGGACGAGGGGCGCGTTAGGCCTGGACCGCTGACCCAGACCAACAACCCAACAGGGGGAGGAAGACTGCGTACAGGATGAAGTGTTTTATGGAGAGCAAATCGGGTTATGACCGGGCTGCGGTAGGCTATACAGTGTGTGGCTAAGACCTGCGCACGCACAACATCACAATTTAGACTAACTAGGGACTAAAGGCAGCACCGAACCCGGACTAAAACAGGACCAAACCAAGTCTACATTAGAACTAAACCGGGATTAAACCTGGACCAAAGCACAACAACGCAATCTTAAAGCAGCTGTAACCAATGGTTTCATGTAAAATGCGTTTAGCAGCTCTTAAGAGTCAAAATCAGACCACTGTGTGCTGTTAGCATGCTAGCGTTGCAGTGACGGCAACGTTCGCTTCGGCTTCGGAAAGTTATAGTGCTTATAAACTCTTTGCGGTGAATAATTAGGATTGTGTGAGGAAATTTGGGAAAGTAGGGGATGAAAAAAGGTATAATATATATATATATATATATATTAATATTTTTTTTTTTACATTTTTAAAACAGTAAAAAAAATCAGGTACAAGGCCTTTAAAGTAATTGTAATCAACATAAGCATTCATGTTACTGTTTAATGTTTGACACTGTGACAGAGCTTCAGACAGTATCAGCAGTATCGCCAGTTAGCTAATCTTGATGACATCATGGGAAAAGTATGCATTTATATTATTAAATATATTAATACTAGTTCTGAAAAAGTAGCTATTCATTGATGCCACTCCCTTATTTTCTACTTTTAATCCATTACTTGCCTTATGTTCTAACCTGATCCAGCTTGTTCTGTGGTTTTGTGTGTGCTTTTTTCCCTTTCTATTGTTTGTTGTGTGTTTTTGTTGATCTATGTTCTAGTAAATAAAAGAAAAAAGAAATGTAAAATGTTGTCCAATTCATAAAGTTGTTTTAATTATTATTCTTGTTGTAAAGGTTCTTGCTCAATTGACTATGCATTATTGTATATTATTATGTATTATTGATTAGTATCTGTGTGTGAATTCGACAATAAATGCAACACACTTTGGTTTTGTAGCACATGTTGAAAAAAGTCAAACCTGAACGTTTTCATTTTATTCGTCACAGTTCTTTACAAAATGTTGTTTATTTTACTTTTTATTAGCACATAGATCAACAGAAATAAAACAACAACAGAAAGGAAAAAAAAATGAATAGATAACAACAAGTAAAAGGAGTAAAAGTCGAAAATAAGGGAGTGGCAAACAAAGCAAAAAAAAGGAAAAATTAGAGCATTTTAAGTTCTGAATAATTTTCCCATTTTGTCCATTATTTTTTAAATTTGACAATTTTAAATTGAATCCTGAGGTTATTTTTTCCGTTCTTCCGTTTCCGTATGTCTGTTATGATACAAGGCCAGTCTTTAATCGGAGGGAGCGGTTTAAGTCATCCATTTTTTTTTTTGTGAGGGCCTTTTTCCCAGCTGCCAGGAGTATGTTCCAAAGATAGCCAACCACACACGTTTATTTTTCTTTTTTTATTTTCAAATATATATATATATATATATATATATATATATATACACACACAGTAAAACTTGAGCTAAGCACCTGGATTTTTCCTAGTTTCCCTCAATAAGCGACTTCCCACTTTGAATACGACTGCTTTTTTAACATCTGCTGATCCCCTTTGGCTAAAACCTCTAAAAACCTCAACAGATACAACACATATAACCAAACAGCTCAAGGCCTTAACACACACTACTACAGTCTTAGATGCTTTTAAATGTTTATTACTTAACGCTATATTGTCTTCGAGTTTGCTGGAAGCTATTAGCGAGTTGCAGTAGTCACCGATTTGCAACGATATGTCTTAAAACTGTGCAAAGTGTGGCTGTGTAAATCAACGTTGCCTCGCAGGTGTCCAGACGGTATTGTTGTGAATAAAGTTGCTCGATAACAGAAGAAAGGTGAAATAAGTTCAGCCGTTTAAAGCTACATCGATATGCAAAGTCTGTATACAGTATTGTGCCCTGTTCGACGTAATTCCAGCAGTAGCATAATATATCGCTGAAATATCCATATCTTAATATTGGCGGACGCGGTCATCGATATTGCAAACAAACAAAATAAATTGCCGTTTTATTTATTTATTTGAATTAGGACAGTAGATATTAAGTGTCAGCTGCAGCTTCGACATAAATATGCCAGAGTTAGAACAATAGTTACATTTCATCAGTTGGTTCTCCATTTGACAGAAATTTTCTGTTTTCTTTAGTTATAATGTGTGGGTTTAAAAAAACACACACAAAAAAAACATTTTCTTTATCGATGTCTTAAATTAGCCTTCTGTTTTGTAACTGTTTTGTTTAAGGGATGCGCATTTTACATATTGCAATCTTTTCCAATATCGTGCAGCCAGGTGGAGCATACAATAGAACCACTATTTTATTTTTTCCAAACAATAATTTGATTTAAAATGGATAAGTCTGGAGACAGAAAGAAAAGGTACTTCAAGAACAAATCGAAAATCACAGAACGAAATTAAACTGACTAAGAAATTGAAAAAAATATTTAAAAAAATATAAAAACAAATAATCCTGTTACATTCAATTATATAAAAATGCATGATTGTCAATTTATGCCAGTTTTCTGTAAGATATAGTTTACTGAAATACTAAATAAGATATCAAAAACCTGACTTAATTCATTTTTCAGATTTCAATGTCCCAAATGTCCAGATGACTACAACTGAATCTTTTTTCTACAATGGAACACTCCTGGACGAATGAGGGATTACACCGACAATGTCCCAAATGTTTGCAATTTCGGCATATTTTATAAAAAAAATGAAATGAAAACATTACATGAAAGACTTTTAAGGCATTTTTTTTCTTAAACTACAAGAGAAGTTTCAAACGTACCTGTGTAAATTTGAGCTTTCCCCTGCAGTGTTGTATAGAAAAAAAAGTTAGCGTAAAAACATATCTATTGAATTTTAAACCGAAATGGATGCGGTGGCCTAACCATTGCATCAGCCTTCTTATTGTTTGTGATAATTGTCCTACCAATATGTGTGTGACCTCACCTCATTGTCAGTGCATATCCTGCCCGCACACATTTAAACACTATATCGCCCTTTTTCTATTGACTTTCCCGACACCCAGACCCCATTGTTCTGCAGATTCCTCACTAATGACTCCGGAGTTTTTTCCCATTGACTTGCTGTTCTAATTGTTTGCTTGCTCTCACTCCCAGACATTCTTATCTCAATGTTTTCTTGCATTTGCTTTACTTTTCTTTTTTCTCTTTTTCTTTTTTAGCCTCGACTTTGGCTAATTACCTGATGAGATTGATGATCTTCCACTCCGCGCTGACATCACTGCAGCCTAAAAGCAGACGGGAAGTTGAGTACAGCCGTATCTCAAACCAAACACAAGCGCATGATTGGTTTATTTTCGGAAAGCCGTTAGGCAGGCCTTGTTTACGTCAGTCTTAACTCAAGCGGTCAGCAACAGCTTTCCTCAAACAGGGGAATGCGGACCACTAGGGGCATAACGTAAAATGAATAGTATTTAGAAATATTTAAGAACATGTTTTGAATAATGTTTAGATCAAATGTACAGCCAGTTATGTTACTTTTTAAATATATTTTATATAATATTTTGCAAAGTGCGAGCTGCTGTGTCCAATAATGTCCCCTGTGGATCAAAAAGTTAGTCAAAGTTTAAGTAATGAACCATAAATAAAATCCCCAAAATTTGCTTTATTAATTTTCTTTTCCTTTCCTTTCTTTTTTTTTTTTTTTTAAGACTTAAAACTGTCCAAAATATATTTTTGACAGTTTTCGTTAAATAGATTTTTTTTTTTTAAAGTATACATATTTGCAAGAATCTGAGTTCTAATGTATTTAATCAGGGTCAAAGCACAAAAAACATAAACCTTGAATCTTGAATTCTGATCTGATTCTGAAAAAAAAAATATCGCATTTGCCAGGTTTTTGCAGAAATCCAAGATTCCACCTGCAAGAATATTACTTGAACAACTAATATGACAATAAAGTAAAGTTTGGGGACGAAACAATAAAACATTGTGTTTCTATTGGACCTACAGTATGAACCTTGTATTCCCTTCAGTAGTTTTCTTTCATTTTTAGACAGTAATCTTAAAGGGCCGATATTACACATTTGCAAATTTTTTATCTGCCGTAAAATATTGTTTCCTCATCAAAAACATGGAGATGTTGTTTGCTTCACTCACTCATGTTTAACACACACAATCCTGCACCTTTAATCTGTGTTCTCTCAAACTGAAAACACTCCATCCAGCTTGTGATGTCATCAAGTGGTACAGGAAGTGATCCACTGTGTTTTTAAACTCTATACACGTTCACGAAAATAATTTGAATAATTTCAGCCCTGACATAGCCGAACGTTGAAGCTACAAATACAGTTTTAGCCGCGTTGAAACCGTCCGTGACAAGCTCAACTGAACGAACGGCAAAACAAAATGATTCAAAACAGATGCCAGTTTAAGTTTATTCTAGTGCAAAAAAAAAAACAAACTATGTTTTTGATGATGTAGCAACATTCTGACATGGCTAAAAGCTCGCAGGATTCACTTTTGCATAATAAAGGCCCCTTAAAGTCTGCTGTTTTCCTACCGTCGCCCTGAGAACATGTTGAGTGAATTGGCAGAGGCCGCTTTGATCGATCTCTTTGGCTTGGCTAAACAAGTTCAGCTTTTGTCAATTCTCTTAAAAGCTGATTATGCTGGATCTGATGTCATCTCCTCATGTGAAGGATATCTCCTAAAATGCTCTTTTGGACTGTGGTTTTATTGTAAGGAGCACCGCTTGGGACATTTGCATTTTATTTCAAACTGTTGCCGTCTTTCCTTGCTTGCTTTAAATGTATTTCACCATAATGTTACAGTTAAAATTGTAGACTTTAAAGATCATCTTAGCAGTCACTGACAAACTTACTTGGCCAGCAATAAACATTTCAGCAAATTTCACTTAATGTGTCAGCATCATTTAAATGGGCTGTATTTTGGTTCTTAAAATAAAATGTGTTTTGTCTTTTTGGGTGAAAATTTTGTAGCTTAACCGTTTGTAGCTTAACCGTGATGGTAAAACTCGCTCTGGGCGCACAGGGTTGTTAAAAGTGCTTATAAACTCATCGCGGTGAATAATTTGGATGCTTGGAAAGCTTTAAGTAAGTGAGAAAAACAATTACTTAAAATAAAATTATGAAATGCTTTTGAAAATGAATGGCATCGACAGACTATGGACTAAATGGGATATTTTTTGGGGGGTTTATATGTGCCTTGATTTCTTTTTGTTGCCTGTCTACTGATTTTGATTTATGTCTATTGTTCTTTCGTTGGTCTTGTTTTGTTTCACTGTTTGTTTCTTTGTGTTCTATAAAATTCGAAAAAAAAGAAAACAAAATGCATGGCATCAATTGTAAAAAAAAAAAAAAAATTGTCAAAGCAAAAGCTTGATTTATTTACCTATTGCAAATAAATACATGTGTTTCTAAAGTCCGGTTTAAAGGTGCACTATGTAACTTTTCTGGTGCACTGTATAACTCTTTTGCCACTTGTTTTCCATGGAGACGTCATTGCATTGATGTTTCCCCAGAATGGCATTAAACTCATGGACATATAAATAGACATTGGGGCCACATTTTGCCCCTGGAGGTATCGTTAACCTTCCCGACCTTAACGCTGGCGTAAAGAGGCTGTATGGGGCCACTGGAAGCTTGAGTGGGATGGTGCCAGAACATATATGGTGATAGTGTTTGATCCAATGACTGATAACTGTGGCATGCAAAAGCACTTCCTGTGTGAGTTAATGTTTGCAGTCATGCCTCATATACAGGCAATGAACGAGGTGAGCAATAACATTGTTTGATTTTCAGTTTTTCAATTTGTTCCCAAAATTGAAAAACAAAAATAAAATGAATTCATTAAATATAATGTTGAAATGCAGCCTCGGTTGTTTCTTTATTTAATTCACCTTTATTTGTTTTGCACAACGCGGAGTATGTCCTCAAGGTGGGCTTGTGCCAATTTAACCGGACCTGAGTGCTCGATGGGATGCTGCGTGGTCCGGAGGGAACGAAGCACTCACTGTGGTCAGTTCAGATCCTATGTGCGGATCTCAATTCAATTCAATTCATTTTTGTAACGCCCAAAATCACAAGAGCAGTTGCCTCGAGGGACTACAGTGGAAAAAAACAGAATAAAAACAGAATAAACAATGTTCAGAGGGACTTGGTAATGTCCCAGCATCCCGTGTCCTTAGACAGATCCAAATCTCGTCAGTCTGTGCCAGTTTTGCGCAGACTGGGGGAGAGATTGTGGCTGAATGTGTGACGACAGTGAGGATTTATTTGATTTTCCAAATAGACGTTCCTCTCTCGGCTGAGCACATTCAAGTCCTCCTCTAGACCCCTCCCCTCGTGATACTCAACAACTGTTTCCACGCTGTTGCTATGGACATTATTATCGCAGACAGCTCGGTTAAAGATTGTGGAGAGAGGAGCGTAGTAAGCTACATAATGCTTCGTGTCTGGGTAGCATTGGCCAAATGATTGTGTCAACGGATGAGCAATGGGCTGGGATTGAGAATTTCACGTCTATGAAAGTCTATGATTAAACGTATCTATTCAGTATGTATTAAATTATTAGTGTTTGTATTACTTAAAATAGATTGACATGCACAAGTTATATACCATATAATACCATCGCCGTGTAGATAAGAAAAAATACATACTGCCCCTTAAATTCACTAAGTTGCGTAAGTAGGTTGGTTGGTGGTGGGATGAGCTGACCAGTTACAACTGATCATTAACAACATCGTTCCCTTCCAGCCGTGGCACCAGAGGTACACTTATGAGATCTGTCCATCACTCAAGTAAAGCACTCAATACTGATCAGACCTCACCAAGAGGAGACAGTGGTTCCTAATGAAGACACAGACCTCCACCAGTCACCAATGATTACTGTGGAATGAGTTTTTGGCTGCTATTGGCACTTACACCTCCCTCTGACAGAGCTAATGGAGTTTGCATTGATGCGCTCAGTTTGATGGAGAGTGAATTATAGTATTACAGTCATGTGATGGGATTAAGTACCAAAAGGAAATACAGTCTGAAAGACTGAAACACAACAAGAAAATCCTCAAGGCCAAACACTGGATAGTCGTCTTAAACAAATAATCAAAATTAAGGTGACTCCATTCAAACATTGTTATGACTGTAATTTATAGGAGGGAGAATAACATCTTGTTTCACATGGCAATAGATTCAGTGTATCGACCTTATTAAAGGAGACATGCTATTTTGTGGGTATTTAGTTTTAAACATATTGATAATTAATAAACATAAAGGGTCCACAGACTTCCTGTTCCAAACTGCAGAACGAAGATACACGACTTTTAAGATGGAACTTTTAACCCCCTAACAGGAGCAATTCATGTTTTATATCGCAGAATGTTACGTTTTAGTGGGACAAGATATTGATACAATGCTGAAAAACTTACGTCCATGCGTTTGTAGCATCTAGATTAGACTACTGTAACTCCCTGCTCGCAGCGTGTCCTAAAAGCGCCATAAAAAGCTTTCAACTGGTTCAAAATGCAGCAGCAAGATTACTAACAGGAACTAAAAGAAGAGAGCACATTACGCCGGTGCTCGAGTCTCTTCACTGGCTCCCTGTTGAGTTTAGAATCCAATTCAAAATCCCCTCCTGACTTACAAAGCCATAAATGACCTGGCCCCATCCTACCTCAAAGATGCTATAGTACGTTATCAAAACCAAACAGAGCACTTCGCTCTCAAAATGCTGGACTTCTGGTGGTCCAAAGAGTCTCTAAAAGCACAATAGGAGGTAGAGCAACTCTCTTGGTAGCTAAACAGCTACCAAGCTCCTGTGTTGTGGAATCAGCTTCCTCTCCATGTTAAAGAGGCCGACACAGTCTCTTCATTTAAGACCAGGCTTAAAACGTTCCTCTTTGAAATGGCTTATGGTCAGGCCAGTTAGGAACAGAAATAAAAACCTATAGTTCTCAGCTACGCTGCCCTACGAGCAACTATACTGGGGGAAGTATGGCAGCTTGAGCACTATCCTCTGCTTCTTACTACTTTCTCTATCAAACAATATTTAATATTCAATTTCACTGGCAATTTGTTCATCGCTTTTCCTTCTTTTTCTCCCACTTCCCCGACGGGAGTGGAGCAGGCACATCGAGGACCTGTGGATCCAGATGCTCCTCATCTGCCTGAGAGAAACGGTCTCTACGCCATATGAACGGTTCTTCATCGGCCTCGAAGAATTGGTTCTCCTCCTGAGTGGGTCTTGCTCCACCGTGTATCTGCAAATTGAGGCGCGTCCGCCTGTCCGGCCAAGGGAGTCGGATTTTCCTTCACTGTGGAACTCCTACAGGTTTCTACTTTTTCCCAAAGAGGTTTGGTAGTTTTTCCTGGCCGAGAAGGAGGGTCTAAGGACAGGGGAGCTTGGGACATCTGTCTAAGGACACAGGATGCTGGGACATTTCCAAGTCCCTATGAACATTGTTTATTCTGTTTTTATTCTGTTTTTTCCACTGTAGCCCCTCGGGGCAACTTCTGTTGTGATTTTGGACGTTATTGAATTGAATTGAAGATGGGACTGAATGAAAGTTGTAACAGCAAAAAAGCATGTAGAAAATCATGGGTCATTTGTAATTCTTGTCAATCTATTGTCAATTGATCCACCCAATTAAACAAATAAACACAATTTTACTGTTTGTGTATTTTTACAGACCTTGATGTTCTTATTCACACACCGACGTATCTCGCTTCTGACTAGAGTTTCTTTATCACTAAAGGAAACTGCAGACAGCAATTTATCTCAAAACTAAACAGATTAACAACCCTTAACAAACATGTAAATTGCACCCTAAATCTGCAATAAATGGACATCTTAATCAATTTCTACTTTATTATATCATCAAAAAGTGCCCCTAAATCCTCCTGAGAAATGCATGTCATTATAAAGCATTCTTCCTGTTATTCTCCAAACTAGATTTCAATGCAGTCAATTATACATAAAGTGTTGAGCAAAAACAAATGAAAAAAACAAACAAACAATCTCGCCAAATGAATAGACCAATCAACAATACTATTATACATTTTTTTAATCGTTAAGACAATGGTTAAATGACTGAATTCCCATCAAACTATATATATAATGCAAAAATAGCTACAGAAATCCACTTTTCCCGTCAATGTGGAGCTTTCTAAATCAGTAAACAGTAAAAGGCTGGGTCTGTTGATTGGTGAAAATCTCCGCCACTTTTACTGCCAATATAGAGTTGTGGTGGTGCATGGACTGGTACTCAGTGTCAGCATCTATGTACCTTGATCCTTTTATATTTTTTATGTTTTTCTTCTAAGATTGCGACAGTGTCGGAGCATTACAGCATGACAGACTTTACTTAAAAATGGAGTTCTTTTTCTGACACGGCAAACCACTTTGGGAGTTGATATGCAAATGAAATGTTATGAAAATACACTGCATTTTCTCTTGTGGTCCTGGAGTTTCATTAGTTTTAGACAATTCCGAGAAATGGTAAGAAGTTGGCTGCAAGGATCATATTTATTTTTGACATTTCAGAGCGCGCAGACAGGGAGCTCCCTTTCTGATATGAATTACAGATTTACTATACAGAAACTCCAAAGGGAAAAGTTGAAAAATAGACTTGTTTACTTGCAGATGTAGTGCCTTTAGAATGAACCAGGAATATGACAATTTAATATGACTATTTTCCGACAACGCAGCTCGAAGATGAACATGTCGGGTCAGAGCGCGTCGGCCTGTTGGTGTGAGGCTCAGCTCCACGCTCCGCTTTCATTCTTTTGTCCATACGCTGAAGACCCCAAGGGGGAACGGGGCTGAACTCACCTTGCCCTCGCTGCATGCATGTGGAGGCCCTCGTGTCTCTTCTCGTTAGATCATTTTACTCTGACTCCAACACTTATGTTTTGCTGCAAGCTGGATTGTCACATGTTTTTAAAAACTTACAAAAATTCCTTTTGTCAAGAACGTCTTGATTTTAGATATAAAAAAGAACTTAGGACATCAAAAGAAGAGAATATTTATAGTTAGAAATGCTAAAATGTTCAAAGATACAATGAAGCTGTTGTCTTTTAGGGAGAGTTTAGCTATTAGTATATCTACTGTATTTAAGGAGAGTTGATATGATTTTGATTCATGTGGACAGGAGGAACCGTTCTTCTGGAGATTTAGCATCTATATTTTTGAGAGCATATCTATCATAAATACAAATACAGCAACAAATATTCTCAGGGCAATGTATTTATAAGAGAATATAAATCGTAACTTTCAAGACTATATTAGAATATTATCTAATTGGACGACCATTCTACCAAATGTATTAAAAATAAATGGGGGAAAAAGAGGGGGATTTTGTTTTGACGGATGATGAATGGGAAAATATATGTACATTCCAAAGGAGGACCTCAGTCACATGTTTGGAGGGAATTCTGTTGGAATAACGTATCACGTTTCCACTATTCACATGGAAATATAAGATGCTGGAGAAACTGTGGTGGCAGGGAAGAAGGCAATCACCAAAAATGGATGACACAAACTGAGCCAACACTCAAATGACTGGACTTGCCATAGTACAAACATTAGAAAAAAAATACATTTAATGTTCTGTGTCAATTATATAATTTTTTTCCCCTCATCTTCAGTAATTTTTTATTTTATTTTATTTTATTCAAACTCTCTGGTCACACACATTTCTGTGTTTTGTATGTTTGGATTGTGTTACTGTTTATTGACCATGCTGATATATATTTATATATAAATATGCATATTTAGTACATAAATAAATACAGTGTAAATGTACAATATTATATTATTCCTTTCATTACAAAACATTCCCATTATGAGCTAGAATGCAATGGGAGTGGGTAGATGGTTAACCTTATTTAATCCCCTCCGTTTTGAATAACATAATGTATGCTCTTTAAAGTTAGAAAAAAAATAAAATGTCTTAATTGAAATAATAATGATAATAATATGTGTCGGTGTAATCCCTCATTCGTCCAGGAGTGTTCCATTGTAGAAAAAAATTCAGTTGTAGTCATCTGGACTCTGTTTTAGAAAAAACAAAACGTTTCAACTCTCATCCAAGAGTCATTCTCAATCAGAGAAACAAGAGTTCTCAGACTTGTTTCTCTGATTGAGAATGACTCTTGGATGAGAGTTGAAACGTTTTTGTTTTTTCTAAAACAGAGTCCAGATGACTACAACTGAATCTTTTTTTCTACTATGATGATCATAATAATAGGGGTGCACGGTGGCAGAGCGGTTAGAGCTCTCGCATGGTTTCGATGGGTTTCGATTCCTGGGCGAACATCACATCACATGATCTCTCTGGGTGGAGTCTGCATGTCCTCCCCGTGTTACCGTGGGTTCTCTCCGGGTTCTCCGGGTTCTCCGGCTTCCTCCCACCGTCCAAAGACATGCATGTGTTAGGTTAATTGGCAACTGTAAATTGGCCCTAGTGAATGAGTGTGGGAGTGAATGGTTGTCTGTGTGTCTATGTCTCTGTGTTAACCCTGCGACGAGTTGGCCACTGTCCAGGGTGTACCCCGCTTAAGGCCCCAGCACCTAAAGGCATTGGGATAGGCGCCAGTCACCCGCGATCCCTAACGGTAACAAGCAGTAGAAAATGAATGAATGAATAATAATAATAATAAAAATAATAATTCCCTTATCGAGAACAAACCAGTTTGTTTAAAAACGCTATAATGCTGCACAAAATAATAAAAAGTGTTAGTTGTGGCTGGAATTGTGAAAAGGCTATAAACGGGTCACGCAATTATCATAGTTCATTGGAAGTCATGCAATACAAGTCTAAGCACATCTGTTAACGTCTGTATTTTCATGACTCGAACTCATTTTGTAGATCAGTGTTTTACATGTGCAGCAAAAATGGCCTTGTATCTTTGGCCCAACATTTGAATATATTTAAGTGAGGCATCGTCAAAGAAACATTATTTGCTTAACAATTTAAGATAAATACCTGTTGATCACTTTGAAGCGCCGACTTTGTTCAGTAATTCTTTTTGATTATTGAGGATAAAATTGAGACACATTTGAGGTTTTAAAAAAGGTGCACTATATATAACTTTTCTATCTCCATGCAATAAGCAGGTGACGGACCCTCCACCAAAACAGTTACATAGTGCACCTTTTAAATAGGGATATCTAATCGCAATATAAGAGCCAAGAGCTTTTTCATATTTATGCGTTATCTGTTTATTCAAAGAAGCGCAGAGTGACTGTTCAGATGTCGAGGTGAAGCAGCTCTGTCCTTATTTGCAGAGAGAGGCAGAAGTGAAGAGACAGTCTGAGGGACCCATGGATTTCTAGTTACATTTAAGTCAGTGCAGGGAATCTTTCATCTTCTCCTCTTTGATTCTTCTCTGTGCTGCCTTTGTACTGTTCTGTAAAAAAAAAAAAAAAAAATACTATGCAGAAGTTTTATCTTAAAACAATGCAAGTCACTGTTAAGCAGCAGGGACACTGTAAGCTCTACTCATGCCAGTATAAAGTTAAATAATATTCTTTATTGTCAAGTAAATGCAATAAAATGTGCAACTAATATGTACAAAACCTGAATTTCTGTGCTCAAATTGCAGCCACTACAATACAGCTATCGTTTTAAGCCTTATTTAGTCATTATGCATTAGTTCTCCTCTTACTTAACTGTGTAAATTAGCATTGTCTTGAAATGAGCTATAACACGTTGTATTGACGGTTTACGATTCCATAAACTGTACAGAAAATACCACAAAAACGAGTATGTGATAGGAAAAAAAATAAAATTATAATAATGATAACAAATCCTGTTGTGATTGTGGTCCCCTCACTCTTTTGTTGAGCCCAGGGCCGCTGCGGTGAAGTGCGCTGGATAATGCACCTCAAGTGTTTACTCACTCAAAATAAACGACAGGGCTTCAACCTCGCTCCCTCGCTCTGCTTCAAGACCACCCTTGAGCACTTTGTATTCTGAACACCATATCAAAAAGACTAGTTAGTAAAATTCATTTAGGATCTTTCAAATGTAAGCGGAGCTACGGCTAAAAGTGCAACAGTGTTCACAATGAAATGAAAAACACACAACTGTAGTATAAGTACTAAAGTCACATCGGAGAAATAAAATACTAATAAAAAAAAAAAACTGCTAAAAAAGAAAATATTAAATGAAACAAAAGGTCCAAAAATAATCCAAGGATAAAATACAAAAACAAAAGGAAATTACAGGTTAGAACGTGTGTGACAGGTGAGAACGTGACAGGTGAGAACGTGACAGGTGAGAACGTGACAGGTGAGAAGGTGACAGGTGAGAAGGTGACAGGTGAGAACGTGACAGGTGAGACACGTCAGGGCAATCAAGAGGCAGGAAGTAAGACTGAAAAAACAAGCACACAACAGACATGTCAAAATAAAACACTGACGACATGAACAGGGTAAACACCAAAATACATCAAAACAGACAATAAAGAACCAAAAATGGGGTCCATGACAATTAAAACTGTAATTAAACCAGCTTTAAACTTGGGTTAAATCAGGACAAAAACAACAAATAAATCAAGATCAAACTTGACTCAACTTGGACTCACCTCCAGGTTTGAACAATAAAACAATCTTTTACTTTTGAAAGACTGTAGAATTTGTTAAGATCTTATTGTAAGTCTGATTTATTAAAGCTTTAAGTCTAAAAAATTAGGCAAAATTAATTTGTTACGCAAATTATCAATCAGATCAAGTTTACTCAAAAATTAAATAAGATATCCAAAACCCCTTCTGTAATTTTTTTGTATCGGATATGTCATTGAAATGAAGCAAGAAATTGTTTTTGTTCAGATGTAAAAAAAAAAAAAAAAAAAAATTTGGAAAATGTCCCTACAAAAACATTACATGATTTTAAAAAAATTACAAAAGTTAAATTGATATATTTTAAATGTAAGATTTTTTTTTATTCACCTGTAGTGTCTCGCCTTAATGGACCTATCTTAATGTATCAAAATGTCCATTGTGTAGTTCAAATGTGTGTAAAAAAATAAATTATTGCATTCAAGCACACACGTACACTAATTAAAAACCGCGTGAAGAAATAAAAAAAAACCACTCACACTAACTTAAAAAGCACGCACGCCAATTTCTAAAACACACACAACTGTTCAAAAACATGCAAATTGCTGTGTGTGTTTAAACTTTCAGAGCCACCGTACTTTATTGTCCTTTGCTTGACCCTTCTCTAAACCACTGGAGCAACTTTTGATGGGCTTATATTTTAATCACAATCAAGAAACACATTTCTGAGTTCCTTAAGTGTTAAAAGCTGGAACGAAGACGAGTCTCATTTCCGTTTCCTCACCTTCAGAGCGGCACATGCTTCCTTAGGTGAGAAAATGGCACCTGTCTGAAAGCCAGCATGAATATAAATACGCTTCTCAATATAAACAGAGAGAACAGTAAAAGTGTACGGGAACAGGTTCAAATCTAAAAGCCCCACGTGTGAAAAGCCTCATCTTAATCACGTCTGCGAGAAGCTGGAAGGTTTAATATAGACACAGTGGATCTTAGCAGCTTGTTTGTTGTTTTATAGTATCTGTCGCAATGAATAAACCTGATAAATAATGCAATTGTAAATGCTCTTGATAGAAGCAACCAAAAAAAAAGGAAAAGGAGTGTTAGCTGTGCCCATTTGAGTGCTCTAAGCAGAAATGCCCAGTGGCGCCCCCAGGCCCCCAACCCACTTTGAACGTGTAAAAAATACATAGGAGGTTGATCATTATTTTTTAAATGTATTTTATTTTATAAATGTTGCATACATCACAATCCTCAGTGGGGTCTGGGGGCTCTCAACCAAGAAAAAATTATATTTCAGTATTCCGGTGCACTGTCCCTGCTCCGCCCCTGCTCCAGCGTCACCAAAGCCCTTCTCCTAATCCTCTGCAGAACAGATCGAGGCTCTAGGTTACAAGCTATTGATGCTTTCTGTTGCATTTATGAAAACATGATTTGTAACAAGTTGAAACATTTCGGCTTTGTGCATTCCGCAGCCAAATATACATTTTTAATAAAGATGACTTTGAAGTTATTGTTGCACGTAACTTCTTGATGAGACAACTTGATGTTATTAAAATTCTATTTCAAGTTTAAATGTATATTATGTATTGATACTGAAGATAACTAGATAACTTGTGTGTGTGTATTTATATAAACATACAAGCACACACACATATATAACATAACACAACATGACCAGAATGGCTATAGAAATCTTTATAATTGGTATTTCAGATGCACCGTGGTGGCAAGTAGAATGAGAAAAACAACTAAACCATTTGTTAAAAAAAAGAAAAAAGAATTTGAGGCCAGTGTTAAACAATAAAAAACTTCATTGTGCATTATGTTACTATACAGCCTTACTCTTTACTCTGCTTCATTTATGCAACGTCAAGATGAGCTATAGCTTTCTTACATGTTTATGTTGATAAAATGTTTTTTGTAAGAACTACTTACAAAAAGGGGGAAACAGTTGGACAAGGCAGCTCAAAGCGGTAGACTATACCTGACAAAACGAGGCATGTTTTTGCATTTTTTTATTTTTAATTTGTAGCTTTCTTAAAAGGTCACATAGTATATTTAATTTACTTAAAGTTGTACTTTGAATGACACATGCATGTTTGAGAAATGATTGGTCAGAAAATGTATGCTTTCACCTATCAACTATCTCCGCCCACAACGCTGTACATACTTGTGATTATTATACATAGCCATTTAAAAAAAATAAAGACATAAATGATAATCCGCTGCTTGCTAAGGTGAAATGCCACTATAAACAGGCTGGGCAGTGTTAAACAGGAAGTGAATGAACCAATTTTTAATTTTGAGTATTGTGGTTTAACTTAACCTAATAAAAATAAAAATAAAAATAATAATAATCTGTGTATGTTATAGTTTAATATGACACACTATTTAATGTGTAATTACTAGTAGATTTGTGTTTTCCTTTTACTTCACTGATATTTTTTCTGAACTGTAACCTTGGAAGCACTTCCTCTAATGCTCCTACTGGATATTAAAAGCTGTCCCTTGTTAGATAAATGTTGTATACTTTAGCCCTGAGTCTCCATCTCTAATTGATGAGTATGGAACGGAGCAGACTCAGAATTCAATGAAATTAATCTGGAAAGAGAAGGGCCCTCTCCGGTTTTCCTCCGGTTTCAGGGCCGGTGAAAGATGACCCCGCTGTGCTGGGGACTTTGGCAGGCCATGATGGTTATTAAATGCACTTAATCTATTAAAGCTGTTCCATATTACCTCAATGAAATGTATTTTTTTGTTTTGTTTTTTCTTTTAGTTTGTGGGTGCATCGTGGCGGTTGTACAGACTAGGCATACGTTACGCTGGAATTTCATATTTGAAATTAAATAATGATCATGGATGTAGCCATGTAGATAAACGTTATTTAAAGGTGCCCTGTGTAACATTTCTGGTGGCGGGTCTTTGCCTGTAAAGTCCAGAGTGTGGCTTTACAAACATTTGTCTCCAAAGTGAATGCCCTGCATCGATAAAAAGGAAACATCTGATGAGCTTGTTGACGTAATTAAATTAAATATAACTGGCCTTCTATGAAAATACGGCAGTTTATTTCAATATCAAGGCCGCGTTTGGGAAGAAATTATTATTTCTTGTTTAAATCTGCTTTTGTCTGTTGTTTATGTTTTGTCTGCGTTCTCTTTGTCCAGTCATGAGCACGGTTTTGTCCTTAGCCGAGCTGGTCTGCTAAGGACATTTAAAAAGCTGCAATGTCTGCAATTATTGTGGCTTTATTTTGCTTTTAAACATGCCTTTGGTCACCGTGGTAGTCACCAATTATATTTGTAAAACACACTTTACAAACTACACCTCTGTTTCCAGTACGGTATTTTTGGGCAATGGATGAACAATGGAAAAATAAATAAATGAAGGCATTAGGCAATGTTACTGCATTGCTCATACAATTTTGTCCACAGAAGGAGTACTGTGATGGTTTATGGACTTGAAAGCTGCGCAGGAGAAGTCGTGATTTTTAGTTATTTGTGAACGCTGTTAACGACAATATTGTAAAAAGGGTTAATGAAACGCGTGTGAATGAAGCAAAATACAATTCCTGGTATGAAGACTGAGAAGACAACAAGATAATATGGGTAAAAGTTCAAAAAAGTTAAGTTTACACAATGTTTGTCCTTTTGAGACCTAACATGGTTTTAATATCTTCCATTCTAAAAGTTCAGACAGGCCTCGCTGTTGTAAAAAGGACTGTACAATAACCAGGCTGTAGTGTGGGAAACAAAGGCACCATTCAGATCTGTGGAGTCAAACTATTACAGGCACAAATGAGCGTGATAAACAGTATATACTGAAAATGGGTTTCCTTTGGTCGTTATGAATGTGCACGCTCTGAAGGTTCGTAGACCACATGAACGGAAAAGTCAAGATTTAAACTCAAATGTGTACCAAAACAAATCAATGGTTGGGGTTTACATAAAACAGGGTTGTCTAAACTTTTTTTTTTTCACATGGGGCCGCATATTGAATGGTATAGGGCGCGTAGGGCCACAGACGACATGAAAATGAAGTGAATCATTCAACAGTTTGCGTTTGACCTCGTTTTGATGAGCCACCACACCTTTAATAAAGTTTGGGACATTCATTTTAGGTCTAATGTTATTTAGGTTTTGATAGCAGACATTTTCCAATTTTACCGCAAAAGGTACTCTTTTTGGTTCATTGCCTGAGGGCCAACACAAATTGATCTGAGGGCCAATGTTAATGTCCAATGCTATTTGAGTCCAGTCCTTGATAGTTCAGTTCCGTCCCTGTCGTTCCGTTTCTTTGTAATTGCTTGCTTTACTGCGGCCAAAAGCCCATTCCACATGTATCCATCCAACGTCTCCATCGCTGGGGTACACTGTTTAAATGTCATATGGACTATCAGTGTTGAGGATATTCCGCAGTGCCTCATTGATCTCAGTCCAGTATTTATTTAAGACAGTCCCAAAAAATGATAGTGATCGGCCACTTGAGAGCCACCGTTTCCCCAACAACCAGTATTTTCCTAATGAGCACTTGTTATATCATGTTATAAAATATTGTAACATGTGATTTTGTGGTCTTCCATTAGGATGTACATTTATTTTCCAATTCTTCAACTGTCAAAACAAAATTACCCTGTCTTTCCTATTTATTTTTAATATATTTAGTCGATTGGTTGCCCAGCTTATTAGTGAATTGATATAATTTAGATATTATTCCACTGATTTATATGTCTTGAGTTACATAATTGCTTAATCTAATTATTGCTTTGTTTAATTTCTTGGTTATAATAACAAATCCTTATTTATAAATACCTATAAAAGGTCTGTTTTTCCAAAACCAAAGGATTCATTCAACATATCGCAGCTACTCATTTGATTTTCTTTTACAATCTCGTACAAAACTTTTATACCTTTGTTATCCATACCTTAAATCTCGGGCCGGTGTTGTTTGAGACAAAACTCTCATTTATTACATCACACATAGGCTACTGCAATTTTCTGTATTTTGGTCCCGATCGCCTGTAGATTGGGCAAAGTGCGGCGGCCCGGCTGCTCACATGTAAAAAGGCGTCACCACATGACTCCAGTTCTGGCATCACTGCATTCTGCTTCCAGTTGTCCAAAGAATCCAATTTAGAATGTTGCTCATGGTTTTTAAGTCTCTAAATTGTCCAACTCCCTGTTATTGGGTTTAGTTAGTTATTGTCCCACCATGTTCCTGTCTGTACTGGTACTGGATGGATGTGCCCAGGTCAAAAGCTAAAAAGCAGAGGGGACCGAGCGTTCTCCGTGACCGACCGTGAACAGCTGCATGTTTGATCTGCTGAGGAATCTTTGTTAAAATCGTACCTTTTTTCTCTCTGGCCTTTTTTAACACGAACTGAGCTGAAACGTTATTTTGATTCACTTCATGTGTCATTGTAACTGATTGTATTTCATCGAATGTATTTTATTGCGCTTCTCTGTAGTTGTAAGTGTGCTTCAAGAAATTGACATTGCCTAAACCATTTTAAGATTCTCAATTTCATCCATATGACTCAACCACTTGTCCTTTCAACTGATTAGAAATATGATGGTGAAAAGTTAAAGGGAATTATCAAATGAGTAAACAAGTTTCTATAAAATCACGATAAAATCATGCAATTTTTTTAAATGTTGTTTTGAGGCTGCAGAAAAATCTGAAAAACCGACCATTTCATTGTGGAAAGTGACTATAGCGATATACACAACAATTTCCCCATTCCATCTTTAACAATTCAAGATTTCCCTCCCTTTTTCTTCATAGCTTGCAGAACCATAGCTGCAGACAGTTGGTACCAATTATACTGTGATTTATTGGTTCAAGGAATCCATTCACCTTTCAGCATTCACCTACTTTCTCTCGTTGACCAAAGGCTTTTTGGCTTGTCATCGCCAATATTGGCCAACTGCACTGAAGCCTACAAATTTTAACAGTTTGCTTTGAGACAATCCTTTTCTGCACAAAAGCTTGAACACATTATCCGTGTGTGATTCTTCTGTTTAGGGCTCTTGTCCATGCTTGTTAGCTTCATCATCTTGCCTGGAAAAGTCTGCCGTTCTTTGGCTTTGCACTTGTTTTAAATTTCCTTCTAGCCGTTCCTCTCCCTTTTCTCTTTGTCTACCGCTTGGTTGGATGTGCAACGCTTTTTTGAAGTCGGCAGGAGGAATTCACACCTGTTGCGTCATTGCGTTTGGCTGGCAGCGCTTAACACGTTTTGGTTTAAGCAAATAAGTCGCTCCCACTGCGCTGTTGTACGTCAAAATGGGGCCGCAGGGTTCTGTCTTAACTGTTTGGAGTTTGGAAAATGCATGCACAAAACGGAATGAGCATTGGTGTAAGTGTAACCCATGTCTCAAATTCGACCACCCCGTTAACATTTCATTCGCCCCGTCCAGAAGTGACGCTGCAATAAAAAAAACGTCCCAGCCCCTGTCCACTTCCTGTCTCCACTTCCTGCTCCGGCTGTGGACTGTGCAGGAGCTCGGGACTTGGATACGAGAAAAACAACTCAAAAAAACTAAACGAATTCTTGACTGAAAACCCTCAAACTCAGTGGTCAGGTTTTTTTCCCCCCCACACACCCCGATTTCCTTTTCGAGAGGTGGCAAGCGACCAGCTAGCCTACAAACCTGGTAGGACCATTCTTTGTTTTTACATGGTATGAACACCCTAAATTGGATTACTATCATATATTTTTCACCCTCTTTAAACTGAACTTTCAAAGACTCAAAGGGACATGAACTGAACTTTCAAATGCTGGAACAACCTTTTGTTGTTTTGAAGATTTCTTTATTTATTTGTTGTTTGTTCTAGTTAATACAACTATCATTTGATCATATTTCTGTGTTTGTGCTTTCATCCACCACAAGCTCCTGTAGCGAATCGGTTTTTTCGGTTTTGGTCATCAGTTAGCCCTAACACTAACCTCTTAAATTAGCGTTACATAAGACAACATATTGTGGTACATCAGAGTAGCCATGTTGTCAGTGTACCTGCTATTCCCTATGAGTAAACTGACACTTTTCAAAGATTTGGTTCTTTTGATTGGTTCCCAGGGCATATTTTTGGACACGTTTTGCAGAAAACCTTTTTTATGCTCGCTATTTATCTGATAGTTTGTCACCATTATAAGCAAACAGCACCAACCTGTCTTCCTACTAATAGTCTAATTTGTTTACCCGTACTGTGCCTCAACATATTACTTTTTTATTTTTGTTTCTCACACCCATCACTAGGAATCATCGAATCGGTCTAGGAACCATCAGTCTAACAAAGCACTCACTCCAGCAGTGTCATATCAAAATGGTACTTAACATAAATACACTTTTCTTCATCCAAGCTGTGTACATGGTGTTTTACTAGCATTGTCTACTGTCTCTCGTCGTCTAGTCATCTTTGAGTGTGGCGATGTTAGTGCAAACAAAGTAAATTTGCAGTTGTCCGGTCAAAAAGTGTATGCAATATAAAGTGCACTGTGACATTAGACTGCACTGCCCTAAGTGGCCTAAGCCCTTAAGTTTGAAGTGTAGACACCTGTTAGACCAATCACACTGTTCCTCATGCCTCCAGAACCCTCCCCTCACTCTCCCCTTTAGTGCTCTAGACTTTTACTTTAGTATGCAATTAATTTTATTAATGGAGTATCTAAATTGTTCAAAGAGTTTCGAGTAAGTAAGTAGCTGAGGGCCAGGACAGGTGAAAACCGACATTTCCTGAGCACTCAAGCCTCAAATGTCAATGTGTGTCAAGCCTCAGTTCAGAAGACTAGTCACTCAAGGATGCATGAATTTTTTTAATACGACTCTGAGTGAGCTAATGATCAGGGAAAACTATCATAACATGGTTAAAAGCACTAAAAGTCAGTTTTGCGTAACATATCACCAGATGGGACACAAAATACCTTCTTCCCCAACGGATGCTGGCAACTAAATTTGTTTTTTTTTGTACAGAATGTGCAACTTTTAAGTCTGTCTGTCCCATTTGAGTGATGCAAGTGCCCCAGATGCATTTTAAAGCCATATGGAAACCTACTGAGCATAAAGAATCCATCTTTCCACTTGCTTATTTCTGATCAGGGGAATTTTCCAACATATTGTAGTTAAACCTGATCAAGCATGGTCCATGAAATAACTGTCCATCTACGTTCCAAAACATAAATCAGTCTGCTGTTATAACGCACATCTCAACCACATAAAATCATTATACCCTGTGTTTATCGCTTGGAACAGCTAGCTTTGAAAATAATCCACGCGACGCAACACTTAAGCCCCCTAGAGATGTAAGCCATACGTGTCTGCTGCTGTTATTGGAGACTGTTTGTCACTATATAGATTGTCTCAAAGTAGGCGGGAGGAACTGTAACATTACATTATGAGCTGTGGTCGGGACAACGCAGGCTTTCTATTGTTTCATGCAGCAACATAAGAACGCAACGTGTCAGGCTGTCAGTGATCAACGAGGAGCGCGGTTACGAGCTGTGCAGCAGTGGAGAAGGAAGAAACAGGAGAAAATAGTGGAATGACGGATGAGGCTACGGAAAGCAGGCAGCGACCACTCATGAGGCCGCACGTTGGAGGCACATTGGTTACATAGCAGCAGGGGAATGAGTTAACTTCTGTCCATCGAAAGAAAGTGAACAAACCTGACAGTCAGTGGTCCTGGGTGGTCTGCATATCTCAACCGTGTGCACCCACATCATGGCCTTAGTTCGTACTGCTGCGAATGTATATGTTATGTTCAAATGTGTTTCGCTTCCAAACCACTCAGCACATTAATACTGAGACCAAAAGGGTTACAAGAAGCATTCAAAATCAAAACTGTCAAATCCCACAGTGCAGGACTTCTTTTGGACAGCTTGGCTTTTTTTTTTTTTTTTTTACAAGAGCTTTAAACTTGGCATTTTTTTTTTTTTTTTTTTTACAAGAGCTTTAAACTGTGGAACTCACACATTAAGACCATATTTGAGTTCAAAATGTTCACATTCAAGCACAAGGATTGGCTCAAAACAAACTTAAAATAATGTCTACATTTGGAAAACACACTTTAAAAAAACCTGTTTCCGATGAAGTATGTAGGCGTTTGAGCGCTCTCTGCTGTCAGGAGTAGGAGTGAACGATGAAAAACGTAATAAATGAAGTCCTTAGGCAATGTGACTGATATGCTAATAGGGCCGTGCTTGTTGCGAACAAAACTTGAGGATAGAATGAGTCTTAAATCAGGAGAAGTCTGGCTTTTACCTGTGACTCTAAAACACGGGTAAACTTCAAACGAGTGATTGCCGAGTGCTCAGAGAAGACAACCTCATGAACAGGATTACTGAAACTAGTGTGAATGAAGCAAAGTGCAACTCCTGGTATGATTTCGAAGAGGGGACAACAATATAGCAAGGGTAAAGGCTCAGAAGAACATGTGATCATGAAAATATACCTTTAGTACTTGATAGACACTAAGTTACTTTATAATTTCTTGCATTATTCATATCACCAGTCACATCCATTAGTGCTAAGATACCTTTGCAGTTGTTGGTGTAAAACGGGTCTCCAACCTTTTTACCTCTTTGGCCGGACACAAACTGTAATTTCTGCTGTCTGAACAATATATAAAACAAACGTATGTTTTATTATTACAATGTATTTATAACGCGCTTTTCCACCTTCAAGGCACTCAAAGGACATGGTTCAGCATTCAAGTTTTTGCTTATAGGCAGAAGCACAAGAGGTGGGTTTGGGGGGGTCTGGGGGTCGACCCTCGGAAAAATTTGAAGAAATCATATGTGAGTTCCTGTATTCTGGTGAATTTTAGATATATTACTTTAGCAGGTCACTGACCATTCACTTGGCTGCATGATCTGATTTTATTTTTAGTAAATTAAAATCCCCCTCTGTACGCCACTGTATTGTATTACCCATAGCCAGCTAGATCCACAGATCAGACACACTTGTCATGAATCTTGTTTACTAAAAAGTCAGATTGGCACTCTCCATAAAAACGGTATGTTTTTTGTTTCTTTGCAACTCGTGCTGCTGCACATGGATGGCTGTAGGTCATGCCGCAGTCACCAAGCTTAGCTGAGACAGCCAGTGTTTTGGAAATCCCTTCATGAGCTACTCAAAATATGGCTGCGAGCTACCTGTAGCAACCAAAGCTATAGTTAGGAGACTCTTGGTGTAAGACATGCATGGAAATGTACATTATGAGCAGAAGAGGAAATAGGATTATTCAGTTTGGCTGCTGTATGTTGTTATGAAGAACGGAGATAAAAGGAATTTGAGGTCACAATTTTGTTCTTGAACTTAATGAATGGTGTACTTTTACGACCATGACACATTTCTCCACTAATAACAGATTTCTTACCTATTTCTTTATAAGTTCCATATGTACAATGGCTCACCTCCAACAACAAAAAAACTATTGATGGATAATTTACCTGCAAAGCCAATGCACCATTTGCATACACATCTAAACATCTCAAGAAAACAGAAACTTGTCCCACAATAGTGCAGTGAGTCATCTTTTAAACTTGTCTTAATCTTGATTTATGGGTCCATACCCAAGCCACTCTAATGAGTATTATCTTTGGATAGTTTCAGCATTCCAATTTGTCTTAACGCAAATACTAAGTTCTACCTACGGATAGTACATTTACATTTGAAATTTCTCCATTGAAATCACTGGTCTTGTGTTGTTTACCTCTGTATGGAATTCATGTTACTTGTTAGTTTGTTAGCTCTGATGTATTGGGGCAATTCAATAATTATGGTGATGTTACAGGGAGTTTAAAATATGTGGCTTGTATCTGGCATTTTGGGGCATCATTGGCTCAGTTCCTGGAGCATTTCGCAAACCAATCCAAAGGTCAGTGGTTTGATCTCTGCTCAAACCCAGGGGCCAGCTGTCATGGTGTCCTCAGGCAAGACACTTCATCCACCATATTTATGTAGGAATGTGGTGTGTGCTTGGGAAATTGAAGTTAGCAGCCTGGATGAATGAATGTTGTGTGATCAAAAATATGTAAAAGAATTGATTATTATTAGTATTATACCTTGATGGAGCACTTCCCATGGTGAATCATTAATTCTCCAGGATCAAATTACAGTAAACTTAGTCTGTACCACCGGTAGTGAACCCTATTTACAACAAGACTAAAACGGAACAAAACTATCCAAAATATGAACAGTACAAAATCAAAACAAAGATGAAAGAAACTAAGGATTTTATCACACTGGCGCTAGTTAAGTTGATGTAAAAGAACTTTCTATGCCAAAGCGGTGTGAAGATGACAGCCGCACTTTTTCCCCGCCTCTACCAGCGGTTCGCATCACAGTGAAAGAAAAGACCACTACGTATAGCAGCATGTTCGTGCGTTTCCATTTTCTTGAAGCCCGTTGTCATGGACATAAGTTATTTAGTCACCTGATGGCCTCTCGCATGGCTCATGGTGCGGCATTTGGGTTAATGAGGACAAAAAAGGACTCCTCCTGGGAGTAAACGGTCTGGAATCTCAGAGTAGACAAAACTGAACTAGGATTTGACTGCTGACTCCTGATACTACTAGCCGGAATCCCACATACCATTATTGGTAAGCTCATCAGTATTAAATGTTGAGAACCTCTGATCTAGATCTAAATTGTCTAAGAGGGAAGTCAAATCTAAAGTTCCCATGTTGAATTAAAGCTGTGGTGCCTGATTATAAAACAGTGAGAGGAAGCAGGTATTTAAATCTGTGTATGTAGTTACTAGCTCTCACGTTTTAGCACACTGGTTGAATTCGCATGCATACATGTTTTCGCAATGTGCACAGCGGGGAAGGAAAATAGTGTGGGTCCACCAATACACAGCCAATCAGCACTAATCCAAAAGCGTCATACAGCAACACACAAGGCTCTTTCTTAGAAGTTTGTGATCGAAGGCCAGCACACAGTGCCACTGAGCTGGCACCGCATGTGCAAAGCCACAGTGGTTCAACCTCTCACATGTTTCCATAAATGCAACAGAAAGCATCAATAGTTTGTAGCCTGCAGTGTTTTCTCGAGCCTCAATCTGCAGAAGAGCAGGAGAAGGGCTTCAGGTGACGCTTATAGTCACCTCAAGGTATATATTACAGACATTAAACCCCTATGCAGTTTTTACATGTTCAAAGTGGGTTGGGGGCCTGGGGGCACCACTGGGCATTTCTGCACCCTAATGGCAAGCAGCGGCAATGTAAAAGCGAATGGTTGCTTTAAGTTGGATCCAATTACCTGTAATACCCAGCAAGCAAATATATGCTTTTCTTGAGAAATGTGTTCCTCTGGTAACATTATAGCTAGTGCAGGTCCTAAAACAAACAAATGCATTGGTGAACGAGAGTGAACCTCAGGCATGGCACTATTCTCGTCACAATAGCCAGGTAATATCAGCAGCGCCGCAAAATTCAATTCATTCTACAATGTACTTAGTGAGAGGAGCCAGGTTGTAATCCCCAGCGATAACACGCAAGTAATTTAAAAGACACACAGAGGTGATTGGAAAACCTTATCCTCATACATATGTAATGCTGGACGATAGCACAGCTAGAACTAAATCACAGTTTCTACCTCACTACTGCAATGAAACTGCAAATGCATGAGCGGACAAGCACAAAGAGTGTTTAGATATGTGATTTGGTAGGCAAGTTAGAGTAGAAAAACATGGCAGCACTATTAAGCTGGCCCTGTTCAGACATTTCTCAGACTGCCTGCAGGACTTGGTAAATTCCCTTGCATCTGAAAATTATTCTTTGACACCATGAGGGTTCTGTTTGTGTTTATCCAAGTCAGCTGCTGTTGATATTAGCCACCGTTCATTGTTTGAAGGTTAATATTATACAACATTTAATTTAAAGATCTTTTTAAGAATGCAATAATCGAGACCTTTCTCATGTGGTGTTGTGTGTGATTCATGCACGTTTGAGTCGTTTTTCTCACAGACCACCGTTTTACTTTTTACATATAGGATTCGTCAGTGTCATGTGGCCATTTTGGAACAAATGATTGTGATCCATGGCTAACGTTGATCAATTTGGATTGTGAAGATAGTTAAGAAGACTGAAATATAAACTCCTAAACTAATGCAAAGATGTACTGCCTATATATCTCAATATATCTCAATATCCCAAGTAATGGTATTATTGAGCATGGAGTTTTATACTGCTAATGCAATAATTCTATAGTAAATTAAACTTCAATTTTTGAACTTCAATTAACTGCTGTAACAATTGTACATGATACTTTCACCAAGGTCCAGCCTTTGAAAACTTTGTCAAGTCAATGGCCAGACATTCGCTTGGTCTCTTGTATATTTGCTATAAAATAAAACATAATACACGTTTTTTTAAATGTAGTCTGCCAGTTCATTGTATAGCTGATATAAATTAGGCTAATGATGGTTTTACAATGACTTGAAATGTTGTGTTGCTTTTTAAAATGTTGATTTGAGGTGGAATATAAAGCTGACTTGCTGTGAATGAGAACTCTGCTTTTGCACTGACCATCACACACCGGACTCTGTGACTGACTCTCATCCGGCCAGAAACCTGTCACTGAATGATGCGATGTGATTGGCTGATTTCCATTACATGCAAACCTTTATGCATGAGAAGAAGCTTCTGCACACAAACCAAGTCCAAAGTTTTGTGTAAGAGGCTCGGATCCGGACAGGGCGGGGCTTGGGTCGTGGCACAAAGCCATCACTCATCACAACACGCACGCATGCATTTATCGAGTCTCAAAATGTCATTGTGCATTTTTTCTTTACCTTCAGTTTGCTGTTTTCTTTTACATAATAAGATAATTAATTAAGTTAAAGGGAATTGCAATGTCTATAATTTGCCAATTGCAACCATTCAAATCACAACTTTGCTTCTACAGCCCTCCCTGCAGCTTTCCATAGTCAGGGCTGTTAGCGTGGTCCAGCTGTGACCATGTTTACAAAAAAGGGTTTGTGAATCAGCAGACTCTTGTCGTTTGGATAAATATTGCAATTTAATTGTCCAAAATATAAATTCATGATACTCGGGTGTCATAGGTTATAATTTTATAACAGAAAAAAGCAATTTGTCTTCTTAAACAAATATCAGTCATGCGACTTACTGTAGTTAGGGGAATGCAGGTATAGCATAATGTTCAACCACCAACCAGAAGGTAGCTGAGTCAAACTCCGCCCAAGTTTGGTCTGGGATGCATTGATGCAGCTATAAAGTGAAAGCGCCAATCAAAATCCCTTGCCCTAATCAAGAAACATCTTTACTACAGTCTGTTATGGGCTTCAAAACTTGATATCACTGAATGAAATGTGCTCTGTTTTCCAGTGATATCTTCAAACAGCTTTGGGCTGTACACATTTTTATTGGTTTGAGCAACTAGGATTTCTATAGTGACATTGCCAATTAGGTTGAAGACACCACAGCTACTCGTATTTTAGTAGAATATGATGGATTACCTTGATTTAATAAATGTCCTCGACAGAAAACTTCAAAACCCCAAAGGTTTCTAATAAATGATTGGCGGCTTAATACCATAATATCCATATTTCAATACTGACAAGGTATCGCTTGCATGCAAAAATCATCAATTTTTTTAAGTTATCAAAAAATGAGTTCCTTTTTAATTCGTTTTGAAATGATATTATTATATTTTAGTTTGTCTGTACATATATTTTATTTTTAGATCCTGTTTTGGAGTACATTATTTTCATTGCATGTTAATACAAAATTCATTGGGATCGGTTTCATTGATATTGCAATACTTGCCATACTACTCGGATTGAAACAAAAATCTGTTTTAACGCCCAACGACTATTTTGGCCTTATTCTTTTCTTTACTGTGTGATTTATTTTTTTTTCAACTACGACCACTTCTGAAACACAATCTTACTTTCTTATCCATATTCTTTTAGACCATAGGCCAGCACAAAAGCTCCCCCACATTACAGTATATCAGATTGCAGATTAACCAGGTGGGCTGTGGCAAATTATTTTTTAATGCAACCTCCTGAACTTCCCTTTTGGCCTTAGCAATTGCACCTCTGATCTCATGGCGCGCCTGCATCAAGTCATACTGCGCTGTGATGCCTCCTGAGAAGGCTTCCGTCCGTTTACAGTCAGCTGCCAGACGAAGCCGGGCCTAACGCCGAACATGTGTGCACCATTGGGATAGCTACACTTAGAGATGCAAGGGAGGATTCTTTGGTCATCAAGTTCTAATTGGTTCACCCCGTTTTATTGTTCCATGAGTCGTAGGTGTATTGAAAGGTGTATAGACAACCAGATCGGTTTGCCTCAGAGCATAGGATTCTTTCTAATGCGCACGTCCCGCACGGGTCCAGGGACAGGGGTCTGGTACGTAAGCAACTCGCGTCACCCAAACGTGACAAACAGATGTTTTCTTTATAAATGTGGTGCAGTTGGTAAGCATTAGCCCTCTGTTCATAAGGTAGCGGGATCAGATTTCACCTTAATCGTGCATTGTGTTGTTGCTGCTCACTCCAGTCACAGCAAATGGAAGGCCATGTGACTTGATCGTGGCAAACACTAATGCAAAAAATGAAAAAACAAAACAGTTTGTTAAATTTAAACTCTTCACAGCAGCCCACATGTATCTCTTACCTAATGCATTCCCAGCATCCTAAATATTCACAGTGAGGAGTTTATAAGCACTTTTCACAAGTCTATAATCCCAGAGCGAGTTTTGCCGTCGGGGTAAAGCTAACAAACTTTCGTCTTTCTGCTTCACAGAGAATAAAATGCTCTGTTAATAGATACAGAGAAAGTGCTGTGGTCTCATTTTCACCCGAATAAATGCTTTTGCAATATATCTGTGCTGGGTAATCAGGAAACTGAACTAGTTCTGTTTTTTATGTTTCAAAACAGTAAAAATCAAGTACAGCGCCTTTATCATGATTAAAAATACATTGTAACGCAAAAAAACAAAAACATCCACCCAGTTTGGTCATTTTTGTCAGAATTGTATTGACAATGACCATTATGGACATTATAGAAACATACAGAGAATAAAAACTTCAGAATAAAAAATGGATGGTAAATGAAACTATACAACATATGCTGGTAAAGTGTTACCAGCACAAACCTTGGGGTTTATTCTCTGCTCGCTGCAATTGGCTCCCTTTCTGTTATTCATTTATGACAAAATGAGGATTTGATGAAAAACAGCATCAGTCAGCGACCGTCCGTGCCATGTGCAGCAGATGGTACAAAAGGGCTGTACAGTGCTTTGTCTGCGGAGAGTCAAGTCGATGAGAAATCCATGTGTGGAACTTTGGACAGCAGAGGCCGCGGAGGGATTATGAAAGGGGAGACCTGCTAATACGTGGTGTGGGGAGATTCGCACGTGCGTGGACGGCCGAGGAAAGATGAGCTCGCTAGACAGTCACCTCTGCAGCTGTGGGCATGTAAAAGAGGAACACTTCTGTACCACTTCAAAAGGTCCATTGTTCACTGTAAAAATGTAATTTGAAAATCATATCCAGACAAAGTTCTTGGGGAATACTTGCAGTAAATAATTGGATTCTACTGCCCTGTATGTCTGTAAGCCCTTCAACTGTATTGGCAAGTGTTTGAAGTGTAAATGCATCTGGTGGTAAAAATAGCCTGATCACTATATGTTGAACTTAATGCTTAAATTGTATCAAATCATGTCAGGAGGATGACTGTCTAACAATTTATTTTTGTAGAACACAAAATTCTACAATTTTACCGCAGGTAAAATCCCCCAGCCACGGAAGTCCTGACCCAGCCTAGCGCAAAGATCTTGAGAAGGGTCCCAGAGCACAGCAACCACTGTTCCTGAGGAGCGCTATTGAGGGATGGGTCTAAAGCAGAGGACAAATTTCCCCATGAGGAAAAGAAAGTGTACCTTAACTTCACTCTACTCCACTCCACTTCATAGTAACATTACGCAATACTTATGTGAGTCTTAGTTAGTTAGTTGTTAGTTTATTTACTTATTTATCTGAGACAGTGACCATGCACAATATGCATTCGTCTTATCAGGAGAGATGATTGTACCAGGTTGTAGTTCAAGTGCTAATTTCCACCTGTCGTCCCTGGGCATGCGGATGTTATAAAGTCCCGCTGAAGGGTCAAACCTATTGGGAATATTTTTTTAGTGGTAGGAGAAATCTTCACCGACACAGGCAGAACATGCAAACTCCACGCAGAAAGAAATCGATCGCAGTACCTTCTTGCTGTGAAGCAAGGGCGCTAACTACAGCGCTACCGTGCCGTATTTAACCTACATTCCATTCCTATTATAACAATGCTATATGTATGCTGTGCACACAAGGTTCTTTTTATTGTGATTCTGCTTGGATCATGCCATAGTTAACAGCGTTAAAACTATTAAACAATTGAATACACGTCACTCACTTGTCATTTGTCTATATACAGGTCATATAACACGTATATTCCACATAACATAATTTGAACTGCAGATGTGACAAAAGATTAAAAACACTCAACAGTTATTTCAGCACTTACACTAAAGTATAGAACATTTCATCAATCATTTAAGTATTGTACAATGATCATGATTTCCTTAACTTAAGTTGGAGGCCGTCCGATGAAAAATATACACATCTTTCAACCACGCAATATTGACCAATTTTAACATTACAATATTTTGGTGAAACGTTTTTGACAGCATCTTTCAAACATATCCTGGTCTAAAGGAAGTTGATGGATACATTTACAGAACATGAAACCTTAGGGGTGATGATGGACGGCAGAAAGTTCAGTGTCGGGGCAAACACAGTACGGTAAAAGTGGCACGACGATACCCAAAAGCAGTATAAGGAAATATGAATACATACATTTTACAAAGTTGATAAATAAAATCCATGAGCTCAACTAAACATAAGGGAGCACTTAACCAAACCATTGGCCAACATTGTAAAAAATAATTTGTTCTTACTGTTTTGCCTGATAAAATACAGGTTGGTTAAAAGTTAAAAAAAAACAGCTTTTAAGTTCTCTTCCGACATTATTGGGCCAGTGCCGTACCTTTGATCCTCTGTCTCCCGATTGGGCGGGGAGGATTATTATGATATTTTCAACACCTAACTCTTACGATAAAAATACATTCCATAACACGAGCTTGACCTGATCTTTTTGTTCATGTAATAAAGCAAAACGAGTTGCTCCCCAAAGCCTATAGATCGTTAAAAGCAGCTCTTAGTTTGACCCTAAGACCGCTGTGTGCTGTCTGCATCTAATCTATTAGTTTTATATCGTCCAAGAATCAGAAAGTGCACTATTAGCATGCTAGTCATTGTTAGCATTACCATAAAAAACTATACTCTGATCTCTGAAAGGTTGTAAAAAGCATTTACGAACTATTATAATTGGGATGTGTTAGGGTTCTGATTGTTTGTTTTTGCTTTTTTGTCAGGTAGTTTTTGGACTAATATTATGTTTGAATATTTCACGTGGCAATAACATCAGATGAACCAGATTTTCAACATGGCCAAATTTCAAAATGTGCGAAAAAATGCACAACTATTTAATCGAATGGAAGATGAGACGGGGAGTTTGCTTGTTCTTCTTGTGTCTGCGTAGGTTTCCTGCAGTTTCCCCTACACTAAAAAAACTTGTACAATTGGCTCCTCCTATCAGTGGGAAATTAGCACTTGAGCTACAACTTGGTACAATGCAGCTCTCGTTTTAAGGTCCATGGATATTGTGCACTGTCCTTGTCTCAATAATTAAAATAAAATATGTGTTCAAATTGCATAGGATTGCAAAGATTCTAAAGCCATTTGTGAATATATATGGATACTTTGAATTTATCTTTTATTAACAATGTATAAAACCAGTTGATATTGCGATACTAACCCTACCATTACTTGGTATTAGATATTTTTTTAAACCTGCTGCTACTGCACTACCCGTCACTAGAATCCACTGTAAGTTCTCTTTTTGACTCGCTTGCACAAGGATTTAGCACAGCCCAAGATACGCCCAAATGTGTTGTCATAAACTGTGATAAACCAATAATGGCCTTTGCCTCTTGCTTGGCCCTGAGGCTTTTATCCTTATGACAGTGTAAAAACCATCCAAACGGGGCAAGCATAAATAACATAAAAATCCAACTGGAACTGGGCGTAAAGCAAAGAACCTTCAATAAACTCCGACTGTGTGCCACTTTTAAGATGAATCCTCCTTTACAACCACTCTGCGCTGGAGAAATACCACCATTTAATCGTTTTTATAGCATCCTGTGGGGCTTTATGGCTCTGTCCATTTGTTTTGCTGCTAAAAGTTTGCTTGCTCGGTTACAATGCAGCACACATTTGCTGAGGAGGATAAAACTGTCCCGGATTCTCCTTGACATTTCAGCTACGTCTATATTTGTAACGCCCTTTGTCGACTGGTACAGTTTGAGTCGCTGTTAATGTTTCTATAGTCTGCTCGTGTACTCATACTGTTTCTCACTCGTTTTTTTAAAGCATTGAGATAAAGCAAAGAGGGAAGGGGATAAAGGACAACATTGCATAGAAATACAACTTTATTATCAATGGTTTGTCTGTTATGTCCTTCCATACTGGGATTACTGTTGAGAAGTCTGCTATTTTAATGTTTTGTTTTAAATGTTGCAGTGAAAGAAGTAGTACTCAATTTGGCTATCTATGTAGATTCGACTACTGTAACTCCCTGCACGCAGCGTGCTTTAAAAGCTCCATAAAAAGCAGCAAGATTACTAACAGGAACTAAAAAAAGAAAGCACAGTACGCCGGCGCTCGAGTCTCTTCACTGGCTCCCTGTCGAGTTTAGAATCATATTTACAATCCTCCTCCTGACTTACAACGCCATAAATGACATGGCCCCATCCTACCGCAAAAACAACTACAATTGAATAATGCAAATGTAATATCACGCTATGGAAAAGTCAAAGCCAAGCAATAACATCTCCAGAGAGACAAAGGTGAACTACCCTCCGCCAGAAATGTTACTTAGTATACCTTTAATTTGGTTGGTTTGAGTTTGCATCATGATGACACGTTGAACACTGAAGTTATCATGAGTTTGGACCATGGATTGGACCAGATCTCTCAACGGGGAGACAGACTAAATATACAGAAATGTGTGAATGAAACAAAATAGAACTTCGAAGAAAAATCTTTAAAAAGAGAGTCGTTCTGAAAATCAATCCAGATTGATAATTACTTTTGGAGAAGTCAAAACATCTTGATTTAAAAAAAACATTGTTCGGATGACTACCTTTTGAAACTGATTTTTCTGTTCAGAACCACTCCTCGACAAATGATAGATTACACTGACTTCTGATGTTTTTCATCACCAACTCCACCTTAAGAAAAAGGTTAATCCATTGCTACAGGTGCCACCATTTTCTGTGGCCCTTTTTCCAGTTTTATGTTGCATATGTGCATAAGGTTGTTGAGCTTGACAGCAAAAATATACCTTATATATACACACGACAAAACCGCTTTCAAGACGCTCGGAGAAAGAGTGCATTGTTGACTTCTTGGCACATTTTACACAATACAGCTTACTTTATATTTTAGACTTTTCTCTAGTTCTCCATTTAAAATAATGGATTTACCGCTTAATCAAAAATGCGATCACAACAAAATGGCAAAACAAAAGCGATGCGGAATAATCTGAACAGGCAAAAATGTAACCCTCAGTACTATCACGATCTTTATTTCTTCAGCACGGCTGTCCTAACTTGTCTCTTCTGCATGTCTCCTGCCTGATGAGACGTGATCAGCGCGTCTCGTCACTTTGCCTCACTAACACAGAGCAGGTTAATTGAGCGGCGCCCCCTGCTGCCCCTTCAATTACACCCTCACACCCAAGTCACAATAAATAACCGTAATGTCGGAGTGTCGCAGGCCCACCGGATCAACGGCGGCCTTTCAAATCACTGAGGACATAAACATCCATTTTAGAGTGAGTCTGGGTTTAAATGGCTTTATTTTCTAGTTCCAAAGTTGAGGGAAAAAATCTGAGACCCCAAAGCTTTGTAAGTCAATGCACTAGATTTCCAGTAGTGGACCAATTACCACTTGGTTTGTGGTTCATATGTGGTCCCTAAACCAAGTGTAACCAAGTTGTTAAAGGGCGTGCTCTCTTACACCTGAAAACATATGACAAGTTCAAAGTGTCATTCATAAAAACTCTCAAACATTCCACTTCCATTTAGAATAACATACCATACTTTTGAAATAGGAAGAAAAGTATTTTAATCATTATTTTGGCTCACAGTAAAAGGGTTCACTCTTGGGCGGTGTAGTGTTAGTTTGCATGTTTATCCCTGTGTCTTGGTGGGTTTCCTCCGCACTCAGAGCGCACCGTTTCCCCGAGCAACACAAGATATATACAATGAGTCACATCCACATGCTAAGGTTGTCTTCCCCAAGCCAAGATCAAGATCTGGAGATGGGTTCCTTGGCGCTGGACTTGACCGCTTGCACCAGTGACATCGAAGAATGGGTCCAAATGCAGAAGACAAATTTCCCTATCGAACAGGAAAACATTCACTTATAAGATGTTGGAAAACTATTAGAAGGCGAGGACAATATTTTGTCCAAGAAAAAAGATGTAGTCACCCACACCTTCCTACTTGTGTGCCCTGCACTCACGAGATCTTTGGCTGTTTGGTTCGGGTCCCTCATATAAGGACTGACTGGGAGAAGTGAACATTTTACTCTGCTGCTCCTTCAGCTTGGAACGCTCTTCAGTCGGAGTTGAGATTGTGTAAAATTAGGGGTTCTTGCATGATTTTAAGAACCAAAGAGAGGGACTCTTTCAAAGAATGTCTGTGCTTTCAAATGTAGATATTGTTTTCTTTTCTTAAAAGTCTCTTAAATGTGTAAACATTTCTGTGATGTTATATATTTTCACTTTGCCCCAGGTCACCCTTGAAAAAGAGGTTTTGATCTCAATGGGTTCTCACTTGGCTAAATAAAGGTTATTAAGTAAGTAAATCATTGAGTCCATCCTCACCTCCTCCATCACCGTGTGGTACGCTGGAGCCACAGCAGGGACAAACAGAGACTACAGCGCATCGTGCGCTCTGCTGAGAAGGTGAGCTGCAGACTTCCATCTCTGCAGGACCTGTACGTCTCCTGGGCTCTAGGACGAGTAGGTCGGATCACAGCTGACCCTTCTTAGTCTGAACATGGGCTATTTGAACCACTCCCCTCAGGCAGGAGGCTACGGTCCATCCGGACCAGAACCTCCCACCACAAGAACAGTTCCTTCCCCTCTGCCGTTCGACTCATGAACACTTCTAAACTTCTGCCACATTAACTACAATTTAATCAGTCACTCACTTTCCTCACTACACCTGTAAATTCAACTGTAAATGTTTGTGTACATAGTAAGCATATTTTTATCCATTTGTAAAATTAAATAGTTTCCTTTAATACATGCCCTTTTGATTTCATATGTTGTTTTTATTTTTGTTTATCGCCGAAACAAGTTCCTATGTTTGTGAATTTTGTTCATTGACAACAGCAATAAACCTATTCTGATTCTGAAATAAATAAATAGAAATAGTAAAGTAGCCTACTTAATTACTTTCTGTGTGTGTAACTTAAAATCCAATAATGTTGTTGTTGAATGAGCCAATGTCCAGATGACAATTTTTTTTTTCACTTTTGTTGACCACCATTACTACTGCGAAAGTTTATATAGAAAAGTAATTGCAGTATGACCGTCAAGACTGGCCTAAACGTAACCCTAGTCATTTCAGTTTGTGAATAGCCCCTTTAGAAGACCCTTGGCACACACCGCTTTGCAAAACTAATCCTAAAAAACCAGTAACAAAGAAAACAAAATGTGACTTTTATAAATCAGTGTACCAAAAACTAACTGTTACACCCTGAGGTCTGTCACCATGTCAAATTCCATTGAAAACTAATATATAAAGTTTTACCATCGTCGTACCACTTGAATGCATTGGGGCTTTGAACTCAACATGCCATGGAACAAAAAGAACACACATCTTAAACGGGCCTGTCCTACTTCGTGTTTCGCAGCAAACATGGAAAAGCTGCGTGACGTATTTAACTAAGAAGGCATGTCGGACAACGGCGGACGAGAAAGCTATTGTCATTGATCTAGTCTTGACCAGCTGTTTCTCTGTCCCTGAAGCGCGTGTCAGGTGCCAATTGGGAGTCACACGGTAATCTGAAAATCTAGTGGAAAGAGATCAGAAGCTTGAAGATGCTTTTAAAAGAGGTTTGGGAGATCTCCGAGCATGATCGCGGAAATGCTATCCCCCCATTTGGAGCGAATGAGTTCCACAGAAGAAGAATGGTGAGAGGAGTTTGAAGGAGTGAAGAGGTGAGGGAGCAGGGCAGGATGTTGTGTGTGGGAATGATTTTACGAAATGGGACGGCACGGTTTGGTCTGACAGGAGATGAGTTCTGGACGTGAGCCCTTGTGTTAACAGATAAAAAGATACAGAGGGGATTTTTGAGCACATGGACATTCGCAGTGTTCATAGACAAAATAACAGGGGTGCTGTTTGGGTCAGCTGTTCTTTAGATTTAGGTTCAAAGTCTGCTACAAAAATAGCGCTTCATTCTTTCATATAGCCCTTTCATCAAATTGTGAAAATAAAAATGTGGTAGTACAAAGTTAGTGCCAGCTGGTAATGGCAAAAAACTTGTGGGCCTAATTGAAGGTCTTATGCAGATTCAAGATGTGTTGCCACAATATTTAGACCGTCATAAACTGTACTTGATCCTTACTAGTAGGTAAATCAAAAAAGACCTGCTATGTGGCATTGTGATGGCACCATAGCAGAGCAGTTTTATCGTTTCATATTCATCAGACAAGAGGTAAAAGATGATAAATTACCTTGACGTATTTTGATAGTAACGCCGATCTTTGTTCAAAGCGTCACACGATTGTTGGCGTGACGTGTTTTAACAATTGTTCTCACCCGGTGTGGTCAGCCCGACGGACCTGACTACGCCCCCCCCCCCGCTGGTTGTTGGAGAAGTTCAATTCCACGTGCACGGAAGTTACCATCGAAACATGTAAAAAAAAAAAAAAATTTAATTAAAAAAAAGGTACATCTCCTACCTCTTCTACTAAGAAAAGAAGAGAAATATTCTTAATCTTCATAGCAGAGCCAGGGCTAGATTAAGGATTTTGGAGGCCCGAGGCGAAAATATTTTGAGCCCCCTATCTGTGGTTTTACAACAAATTAGCGGACCGACCAAACCAAATCTACAATGTAAGATAAAAATAATAAAGTGAGGGTGGCCGGGGGGATTTGAACAAAGTTATTTCATATGATGTGGTGCCATTTAGGGTCATGAGGCGCCAGCACTCTCAAACACACTGCTGTACAGAAAGAGGGGCCAGATTTTAGCCCCAATGAGGTCTAACCAATAAAACTGCTATGGACTTCCCTGTTGTGATTGTCAACAGGCCTACATCTGCACACATACATTGTCATTAAATCATAGCCACATAAAACTAACGCCATAGATTACAATTACAGACTCAAGGCTAAACTTTAAACGTAAATCGGTCTGTTTTTCTTGAGGCCCCCTGCTGGCCGAGGCCCCAAGCTGCAGCCTACTCCAATAACACAGAGTGGTCTACAAGGCATACAGTATATGTTATAAAACTGTATTATTTTTGCTCTGCATCTAATACTTTGTCAATGTACCTACCTCCTTATTGTGTATATTATTGCTTATCTAATGTCTGCTTTGACATATAAGGCCTTTTGATTAGAGTGCCTTTATACAATCTATATTCACACATCCGCAACTCTGGCATCTTTTATTGATGAAAGCCAACATATCGCTGATATGATTTAATGAGCAGAAAGTGTAAACTTGACTTGCTTTTATACATTGCATACCATTAAATAAATCATTACGCTAGCATTACACTGCTGTAGCTGTACGACACTAAATCGATTTCATACCAAACCTAGCCTGACCCGCAGAATAACGATAACCTCTCTTTCGAAATCGTAATGGAAAGCGATGAATAAAGACGTCAAAATGTCATCTGTGAGCACATGCCAACACATGAAGCAAACATCAAATTTAGTCTTTTCCCATAATTGGCCTCCTGGTAGTAAACATTAGTGAAATGCATGCCGCTGCGCATAAATCATGTTTTGTCAACACGGCGCAGGGGGGGGAGAGGTTAAGGTTCAGTCCAGCTAATAGGCAAATTGCTGCAAAGTACAAGCAAATAAAAGCAAAGTGCGACGGAGATGGTTCGGAGGGGAGAGCGAATAATTGTGTTCTCGGGGTAAGAGTTCCGTGGCGGTTCATTATGGCGCCTGGATTTGCTTGCTCCTGTCGTCGCCTCCTAATGGGGATTACCTTTTTGTGCGTTTGACTCTCCTCACATGTTGCTTGTCTCAGCAAGAAAAGAAGACACAAAGGAATGGAGAAGGAGAACGGGTGGGTACAGAGGGAGCGAAAGTCTTCCGTCAGTCTAGTGTGGATACAGTATGCTCAAAAGCTTGACTATTGTGTGTGGATTGGAACAGGATAAACGGTGTTCAGAAAGGATGCGAATGGCAGCTTTGCATGTGTTGTAGCGTGGATTAGTTTTGCAAAAGAAATGTGGTTACGAAGTGTGACTGGGGGGTATACTGTATGCACGTATCCCAGCAAGCC
Organism: Chaenogobius annularis; assembly: GCA_015082035.1. NCBI lineage: Eukaryota > Metazoa > Chordata > Actinopteri > Gobiiformes > Gobiidae > Chaenogobius > Chaenogobius annularis. The sequence goes on along the minus strand of BJKM01000999.1, from coordinate 40,530 downwards.
ATCTGACTTTTTTCTCTGTGAATAAATGACAGTCACTTGCTTGATTGATGCAGAGTAAAACAGAGAAGACTTGCGCGTGGCAAAAGATTTGTCCGTTACAATTTTCAGTGTTTTGGTTTAAGAAACATTGGATACACTTTATGTCCAGACCCAGACATTGGCGCAACCAGAATGCACTGAAAATTTCCTTCGTAGATGATTTACTCCGACTTTGTGCGCTTTAAACGGGTTGGTAAATCAGGTGTTGCTCTTCTATGTTTTGGAAGTCCATTACCTGCACCTAAAGCCACTGTGATCATTTCAGAGCTCAAATGGCCAACACTAAGCAGCAAACCCATTTTGATTTGTTATTTGCAAATGTTGTTTTATCGTCCTTACATTTTTGCTCTCTGTTGGAATTTGTGCAAGGAGAAGTTAAGGCCGTTTTTTTCTTTAAATTTGCCTCTCTGACACGGAGAATGGTTTATTCTTTAAATTCAACAATTATGCTTTTGTCTGCTACGATTAGTGCTCAGCCTCACGACAAGAAGGCAGCATGAGTCCTTTCTGTGTGAGGTTTGCATATTCTCTCTGTGCCTGCATAGGTTTGCTCCGGTTTCCACTACTACAAAAAACATGCCCCGTCAGGGAAAAAAGGGATTTTCATGGTTAAATAAAGAATATATGACAACCATGGATCATTATTTTATATTTTGCATGTTATAAATTGCAATATTTATTTAAAATGACTAAATAAAAGGATCATGCTTCCCCTTTACAGTCTGCCAGCATAAACTTATCCACAACTAACAATAATGACATCCCTCCTATAGTTCACAGTGGCGAGCAGTTTTGTTTTTTTATATGTGTCAAAATGGCCACTCGACAATGCTGAATTCTATGTTTATCAGTTTAAGAAAACAGAATTGGAGAAAGTGCGTGGTCATGCGTAAGTGGTAGAGGAATACGGGAATTTTCAGAGCATCGCGTCTCGAAGGAGTCTCGAAGGAGAATAAAGATAACTCAAACATGGAGGAATCACTCCAGATACAACTTTAACTGGGTAAATGATTAAATAAAACAGTTACTTACTGTAACTTAAAATAAAAACTCTTTAAAGTCAATTTAATTGTCTTAATTAAGTTATGCAATTCTGAATAGGACGTTGCCATTCAATTATATGAAGTATCAAAGTACATTTATTGCCATTCCTTAAAGGAGTGGATTTGAAATAAACGCTGAATGATTCAAAAGCTGTGCAATTAAAAAAACTAAAAATATATTCATTTTTAAAAGTGAACTGGCATTGTGTATGTAACCTTGTAATAGAAAATCAAACAATAGTTGTTCTTTCGCCTTTATCCAATGTATAGACATCACATTCTTTTTGTGCTTTTTTTGTGGGTGGCAAAAAGATATCAATTAAACAGCGGTTTCTCTCGTTTTGAGCCGAGGAAACATTTTTAGCCCTATTTACATCTGATTTTCAGTCGTGCCGTGTCCCAGTCATCTCTAGTTGAAAACCTCATCATCTTTATGCCCTCAGGCATTTATTTACTTAATTAATTCACCGTGCTCCAAATGACACATGATAAATTGGAAGTTAGTCCAACTTCTTCACCTTTGACACCACATTTAAGGTCCAGTCATAGATCTTATATCAATCTATGGTCCATTAGAGAGTGAGTTACCATCACAGCGAGCCTAGCAACTCTCTGTTTTGATCTGCAAGCAATCACATGACGCTGTTTAACAAATGAAAATGAAGTCAGGACACACGGAGCCTCTTGTGAGTTGGACTAGAGCATGGGTCGGCAACCCAAAATGTTCAAAGAGCCATATCGGACTAAAAAACAAATCTGCCTGGAGACGCAAAAAATTCAAAGCCTTGTATGAAGGGAACACAGACTGTAAGTGTATATTAGCTATGTTAGCAACTATCAAAATGACAAGACTACAAATACATAAAGAGCATTCCTGGTTAAAAGTGTATTTTCCTAGTATTTTCTCTGCAGCGCACCCTGGAGAGATGACGCACCACGTGACTACTCTGCTATACAATATTTAATGCTTTAAGTTTAACTTCCATTACTATGATAATGTATTATGTTTTGTTGCATTGATGAAAATATAGAAATACAACCCCTGGACTAGGGGCCAGTCCATTGGAAGTGCAGCGAAAAAAATTCTCCACGATCAAGAAAGCATTTTTCCCAGAGAGCACAATGTAAAAACAAACTGCTCGTGTTCAAACACCGACAGCTTTAACAAAGGACACATTTTGTAGCGATTTTTGCCTCTTTCTCTGTTGAAAATCCTTCAGTTTTATTTATTAATCTGTAGCTTCAGCTCTCTCTGCTCCGCTCTACCAGCTCTCACTCTGATTCGTCAGAGCGGTCACGTGGTACATGAGCCAGCGCTCCTTGCACATGCTCTTGTGGGAGAAGACTGCGCATGATCGGTGGACTCTGAACTACCGGATGTAGCTAGCCGCTAAAGGCTAAATTGATGACCAGGGGCTTGGTTTGCTCTCTTCTATCAACTGAGCAGACACAGCAGCATAGTGGCAGAGTGGCTAGCACTCTCACCTCACAGCAAGAAGTTTGTGGGTTAGACTCCCAGTCCAGACTGGGCCTTTTTGTGTGTAATCCAGTCTAAGATGAGCTCAAGATCTGGAGATGTGTCCCCAAGCGCTGCACGGCAGCTGCTCACTGCTCTTAATAGGTTGCACCAGCGGCATTGAAGGATGGTTCAAATGCAGAGAAAGAATTTCCCTCTTGAGGCATGAATAAAGTATACCTTAACCTGACAGTGTTGTTGCTGTGCACTCTATTTTTTTGCCTCCAGCAAACATCCCTTATGTGCAAGTCATGGAATCAGTGACGAGGGTTGAGAAAGGTCTATACCAAACTTACTACTTCCTGACATCCAAACCCTCTTTTTTAACTGAACATGTTTTGTGTCATTAATCATATTTCATGCTCACCTGGAAACACGTTCATTATGATGGGAAGAGCTGGGTCAAGAGGCATTTCTGTAATTGGCTTTGTTTGTCTTTGAGGTGAACTGTCGCCGTGGAGATACAGAAGATTCTACCTTTTCACGTGCTCATTAAAATGACAAATGTGCCTTGTTATCAATTAATTATAACTTTCGTGTATGGTCACTGTGTCACAAACTTTTTGTTTTGATATATTTAGCTGATGGATGTGACTTGTAGCGGACAATACAGTCATAGTTTGTGTCACAATTTTGTTGAGGTCATCATTTCAGAGTTGCCTTATACGAGGTTCAACTGCTGCATTTTTAAAAGTCTTGACATTTTTTTAAAAAACTAGTTAATTTTAAACTGTTCGCAAAGGTCCAAAGTTGTTCAGACCATCCAAATGTTTCATTGTGATGAGTTTATAAGCACTTTTCACAACTTTCAGAGCCCATCATAACAACAACTAGCATGCTTATAGTCCATTTCCTGGTTTTCAGAGAATAATCGCTCTATTATCAGATACAGGCATCACACAGCGGTCAGATTCTGACCCTAAGAGCTGCGTTTGCAATCCGTCTGTTCTCCTGCATGTTTTGCAGAGAATGTGAATGCATTTCCAACAACAGAGACTTAACGGCAGCACAGGAGAAGGTTCACTGACAGCAGGGGGCAGTATTGAGTATTATCAATAGATTCTCTAGTTTAATTGTTATTAATAATCATTTTAATTATTTTAATTTAATAATAAATTATCAAAAGGAGTTGTGTCATAAATCTGTTTTATGCACATTTGCATGTCATAAAGTTTGTAAGCAAACAGACGAAAAAGTGAACGTATTTGTTACTATAGCTCTGTTTGTCTCTAGTTGTGCAGCGTTAAATCATCTGTCGATGTCAGACCTTGTCACCACAGATTTCCGCGTTTTTATTTAAATATGTAAATTAAACAAATCATTGAGGCAATAAAATAATAATCGAAGCTTTTTTGTAATCGAATTACTCGATTTACTTGAGTAATCGTTGCAGCCCGATTTTATTTGTTGTTAGCTAAACTTGAATAGATAGCGGAGGAACTTCCGTATTGTTTAGTTTCGTTTTTGGATTATTTTATTGTCTATAGAGGTGATAAGAAGCACATTTGTAGACGTGTCTGTGTAAAACAAAGGGAGCTTGGAGCGTGAACGTGGCTACAGCTGCCAGCTCGGACAGTGCACGGGGAAACGCCGAGAGCACACGGGGAGGAGTCACCACAGCCCCGCTGAGTCAAAGCTGAGTTCACATCTGACCGTGGTCACATTCCGCTGGTCTGCTCTGTTTGTCTGCCGCTGTCCTCATGTTGTAGCTGGACTACGCCTTCTCCACACTGGGCATAAAAATTACACCTGGATGTAGCGCATAGAGGGCTTAAGTCCTGCTGGTGCACTGGTTGTAACTATAAATTGGTCTTAACTTTCAGATTTAAGTCAGAAGTAGTTTAAGACCAGTCTTACGACTAGTGTAAATTGCCAGCAAAGTTAGCATACAGGCTAACGAACGAGTAATAGAAAAACGGGCTGTTTTTTTTATATCATAAAGTAAAATGTTTTGTCTCTGTTCAGATACATTAGAGATTGAAGTTAAATATTGACTGTAATTACGTGTGTTCAAATCTACCAAAATCTACCAACCATTTGTAGCTATACAACGTCAAAATGTATGGTTTTATTTTATCAAAATTATGGGATAGAATGTTTGTATGAGGCACGGCAAGTTTATTTGTAGAGCACAATTCGTACACAAGGCAATTCAAAGTACTTCACACAACAGGAAAAAATGCATTCAAATCATAAAGACATGACAGAAGAGTTTAAGACATAAAAGAGAAGAGATTTTAGATTAGATTTTAACAATGCCAGAGTAGCGGCCTGTCTCACATCCTCATGAAGACTGTTCCAGATTTGAGCTGATAAAACTGAAACGCAGATTCCCCATGTTTAGTCCTGACTCTGGGCACCAGCAGGAGGCCAGTCCCTGAGGTCCTCAGAGTCCGAGATGGTTCATATGGCACTAACATGTCCGAGATGTACTTTGGTGCTAGGCCATGGAGAGACTTGTATACAAGCAGAGCTGCTTTGAAGTCTATTCTCTGAGCCACAGGGAGCCAGTGCAGAGACCTGAGCACAGGACTAATGTGATCGTACTTCCTGGTTCTAGTCTCAGAACCCGAGCAGCAGCGTTCTGGATGTACTGCAGCTGTTTTACAGCTCGTTTGGAGAGGCCAGTGAGCAGGCCGTTACAGTAGTCTAATCTACTAGAGACAAACGCATGGATAAGTCAGTGCCATGTATTTGTGATGGGAAAAAGTCCATATAACCAAGTTCAATATAACCATAAATAGGAAGAGCTGGTGGGGAAAAGTAGAGATTGAGCATAGAGCTGCATTTAAAAGAAAATAAATTAATCACAATAAAACAGCTTCAACAAAATGGTAGATCACCACAAAATCAATTTCATATTAAATTGCAGAGGATTGCTCAAAGTTCTTTTAAAGGGGATCAGTGTGGGAATGTTAAATATGATTTGATATCTCCAATAAGTGGCCCTCGTCTTCACAACCGTTTTGAATCATATCTTATTGGCTCATATTGGACATAAACGCTGTTGGTTAGTGGCAGGATTTTTACGACAGGTAAACTGCATCAGGGTGGTTCTTTGTAGCTTAGTCTGTGATTGCACCATTCATCTTGTTTACCGTATATCAGATTCACTGTGCCAAGTGAAAAGCCCTAAAGAGAGTAAATGTGCTCGTATAATTCAAATTCTGCTGCTTTCAAAGTCGTCAAGTGGCTCTCGTACAACTGAGAGTCGGCACAGTGTGGTTTAAATGCAGTCAAATTTGTAGTTAATTAATTCAAATTAGAATATGCTACACATACCTTTTGGATGATATTGGACATTGTCTTTAATGGAGCTGGCTGATGAAGTTCTTGATGTATGATGTCATTCAGGTAAGTTCTAACAAGTCCATTCACCTTCACTATATGATCATTTCAGCATTTAAATTGCCTTCAAATGGCAGCAAAATTGTGTATGCATCTCTTTTTAAAAGATAAATATAGTGCTTTTCTACAAATGGATACTCCAAGCACTCACCTATTCACATACACACACATTTATACAGTACACAACTGGAATCAAACAACCAACCTTCAGATGGTGGACATATACACTATTGTCGCCCTACATAGTACACTATATATGAAGCAGTAAAACAATTGCAAAATAAAATATATGTTGTATACTGATTCCATCATGGTAGAGGTGGGGTCCATGTACTTTTTGCTATAGAAGATCTCAGTCCAGTCACTGCCTCATCCTCTGCGTTTCAGGCCAAGACTGAGCCAATCAGGTTAGTTTATTTTAGCAACACATAAGAAACCAACAAGCTCATTGAGCTCATTTAGGCCAAAATCACTTCTCTCATCTCAAATTTGTATTATCCCCACAGGCGAAAATTGATGTATGTTAACTTGGGGAAGGCCAAACATATGCTTTAGCATGCTCATTGACTTATTATTTTTGCTGTAAGGGAGCCGACTACTTAGGACTCCCATTCAACTAAAGACTATCTATGTAGGGCATAATGGAATAAAAAATTTCAAATTTCGGCACCCCCTCATGTGCTAAATCAGTTTAGCTTAGTGCTTCAATCACTGATTTTACTGTCCGGTTTCTTTTAATACAATCAGTTAATCCACCTGTCAACGACACCCATCTGAATCCTAACTCACTGAGAGATATGACCAGGCCCAGAACTAATGGTATAGTTTAATGTATAGTCTTAGCTGGTTGGGGCAACAGTTCAATGCCTTTTAAATCAATAAGGGATCTATTGAGACAAAATTCTGACCCAGCAATCATTTTTAAACAGTCTCTCACAACTTCCATTCATCAGAGCTCACACATACATACACACATATATATATATGACCATATCCATCTCACCCCCCCTCGTCTCTCTTGTATCTCTTGTTTGCTCACTTCAAAGTGCAGCTGGAGTAACTAGGAGCCTAAAGCTCATTCATAATGAATGAAGGCCCTGTTAAATGACTGTGTCCAGTCAGAACCGCCCCTCGGCCCACACTAACATGGCTAATGATGTCAGCTCCCCTCCCAGGGGGCCGCACTAACACCCCATTATCTGTTTGTCTTATTTAAACACACTGTATGAGATCCTTTTTAGAGCTGACACAGTATAAAGACAGAAGGACTTTCACAGTTTGTTATTGTTCTGTGTAAGCAACGTATTCATTATCAAAATGCAATGCAAATGGAGAAATGCAACGGTAAAGGCATGATTCTAACCAGATAATTAAAATTGGGGTGTAAAAGGGCAGTCTACAGGTATATTTTTTATTTGGAATTAGTTAGATAGATAGATATAGATAGATAGATATGACAGAAGCATAAAGGAAAAACCTGGAGGACTATGAAAACAGCATAAAGATCAATTAAACATTTAGGCATAAGAAAATACAATATAGACCACAAAACAAAAATATCCATTTCTTTAAATATGTACAATGTACATATTTAAATTGGAGGTACAAAAAGGTACCTCCAATTTAACACATACCCAAAACTTTCTCCAACATTGTCCTCCATTTCGACTGGAGCTATAGCAAGCAGAAGTAAGCTTTTCTGCTTGCTCCTGCTTACTATAGCTGCTTTTCTTATTTATTTTGCTATTTTTGGCTTCCAAACATTTTTATGATGACTTTTTTTTTTTAAGTAAACCAAGGATTTTAAGAGCATTTTTAGAGTTTTAATCAACAAATCTGATGAACCAGTGACATGCCCGGGAGAAGGGAAACAAACTCTTGTGAACGCTGTTGGAAATATCAACAATTCAAGAGCTACAAGCATGGATATTTGCTTTGGAATCTGGGACTGCACGATACAATTCCAGTGTCATCCGGTGGTAAGAAGTCCACATTTCTTACAAGAAAAACGGCTACTTTCAACCTAAACTGGACTGACTTTGTGCCGTTCCCAAAACTTTCCAAAGACCGTGCGTGGCACGAACTTCGTGCGATGCCTAAGCGATACAAAGATAATGTAACGCCACTTAAAATACAGTTTACAAACAGATTTTTACAACTTTCAAGGACTGAAGTACATGAACAAAGAAAAATGTAAAACATGACGTAGCGAAAACGCAGGCAGAGACAGAGAGAGAATCTGTGCCTAACGTCAAGGTTGTCTTGATTGGGGATGGTGCGATAAGTCACGTGATGCATGAAAAAATGAAAACGCATTCTTTTCCCAGCGCCACAATCACTGAGATTACGTCACATATTTCTAATGTTTTAGCCACATATAAAGGAGTTAAACAGCTGATTGTGCATGCTGGTGCAGTGGACATACGACGTGAAAGAGACTGAAATTTTTAAGAGAGACTTCTTAGAGTTATTCAACGTGCTTGATAAAATGGAATTCAAAACATTCATAAGTGGACCTCTTCCAAACATCGACAGGAAGAGAAACAAGTTTAGCCGGCACACATGGCTGTCCAAAGAGTGTGCAACAAGAGTATTGCACTACATTGAGAACTTCTATCTATTCTGGAAACAAAGGGACCTGTTTAAGAGAAATGGCCCACACCTATGCAGTGGTGGAGCGAAGGTGCTGACAGAGAAGAGGTGTCTGGTGACGAAGTGGATTCACTCTGTCACTGCATCCAACAGATCAGTGTGTGGATGCAAAACAACTTTCTCCAGTTGAACTTGAAGACTGAAATCATTGTCTTTGGCCCACAGAAACAAAGAAAAGTTAGAAATCTGGGGGTAATAATGGACTCAGACTTGAATTTTAACAGCCATGTCCAATCAATAACATCAGCAGCCATTTACCATCTAAAAAACATTGCCAAAATCAAAAGTATAGTGTCTAAACCAGACTTGAAGAGACTTATCCATGCGTTTGTCTCTAGTAGATTAGACTACTGTAACGGCCTGCTTAATGGCCTCTCCAAACAGCTCTAAAACTGATGTGCTCAGCACTGGCTCCCTGTGGCTCAGAGAATAGACTTCAAAGCAGCTCTGCTTGTATACAAGTCTTTCCATGGACTAGCACCAATGACATCTCGGACATGTTAGTGCCATATGAACCGTCTCGGACTCCGAGGACCTCAGGGACCGGCCTCCTGCTGGTGCCCAGAGTCAGGACTAAACATGGGGAATTCCGTTTTATGCAGCTAAAATCTGGAACAGTCTTCCTAAGGATGTGAGACAGGCCGCTACTCTGGCATTGTTCAAATCTAAGCTAAAAACTGTTTTGTTTGGCCGTGCATATGACTGAAATGCTTTTCTTTGCACTCTTCCTTTTATGTCTTGAACTAAGATTGTGATTTCTGCCATGTCTTTGTGATTTTAATGCATTTTTTCCTGTGTTGTGTGAAGCACTTTGAATTGCCTTGTGTACATATTGTGCTCTATAAACTTGCCTTGCCTTGACATGTTATTTGTCTGCGACCTGTGTCTGTTGTTGCTTTTGGCTGGAATGTTCCACAGTATGGCATTAAACATCTCTTCCTAGGATTTATTCAATCACAGGTGTTTCCATGGATATAACCTGTAACTTAACCTGCTTGTCTGCATGGAGATAGTTAAGTTCAATGTCATATTGTGGAATATTCTTGACAAAATATTAACATCTCAAACAGACCCTACTACTGAAAAGTCATCCTCTGCATTTGACCCATCCTTCAATGGTGTGGAGTAGAGCGTGGACCCATCTCCAGATCATGTGCCAGGCTTGATCAGGACTTCAGCTGAAAGATTTTAACTATTGCGCATGTTTTGGGTTGATGAGGGAAACCGGAGCCTGAAGGAAACCCACCCCGACGGAGAGAAACATGCAAACACAGGCAGAGAAGGCGGGGCCTTTCTCTGCCTCTCTGCATACGATTTTTAAATCATATGCTTCATATTCCTTTGGCTCAAATTGATCAAATGCTCACATGGCTCAGTCAGTGGTTTATTATTTATTATATGCAGCGAATTGAGTCAAATATGTCATAAATAAGACTTTCTGACTGTTTGGACGATATAGGCAGGACAGGACAGTAAGCACTGGGGGTAAATCAAGCCAGCAATCAATTCAATTCAATTTATTTTTATAACGTCCAAAATCACAACAGCGGTTGCCTCGACAGTGAAAAACAGAATAAAAACAGAATAAACAGTGTTCATCGGGACTTGGTAATGTCCCAGCATCCTGTGTCCTTAGACAGATGTTCCAAGCTCCCCTGTCCTTAGGCCCTCCTTCTCGGCCAGGAAAAACCACCAAACCTCTTTGGGGAAAAAGTAGAAATCTAGAGAAGTTCCACAATGAAGGAGAGATCCGACTCCCTCGGACGGACAGGCGGACGCACCTCAATTTGCAATTAACCTCACAACCCAAAGCAAAGGGGTTTGCATGTGTGCTGCAACCAAACTCCTCCTAGAATAGCATACAATTCCACTATCAATGGGAGGTATTCCAAGTACTTATTGTCACGATGCAAGATATCTTGTCGGGCAGTCCACCACATCCACTCTTCATGGAGAAGTTATTGCATTGAAGCATTGAACTTACAGTTACTATGTAACCTTGAAAAGAATACAATCTAACAATAAGATTTTGTTGAAATGATATTGGATACTCAGCAAGAGTCAACTATTCAAATTCCTTCACTTCCACGTAGCTGTAACCTTTCCTTACACATAAACAAGAACTCCCAGCGAACAAAACGGAGAACATCATCAACAAAATAAAAGCTTGAGTGATTTTGAGCAGCGCGGTATGACAGGACATAATGTCAGCCTCGTCTCCCCGCAGCGGATTGACAGATGAAGACTGGAGCAGCGCAGCCTCGTGTCTCAGATCTATCACTCTAACGACCATCACTGCGGCCTCTTCTGTTCTTTAGAGGACGACCTGCCTGCTGTTAGCGTTAGCCATGCTGACGGATGAGCCATAGGGATGAATGGAGCTGACAGGGGTCCAAGTGCTAATGTGTCCCCTAGCAGACAGCACTACAGCGGGGAATATGTCGGAGGACTGTGATGGGTTCTGGAAGGAGAATGTATGGTTCAGTGGTATCAAACACAAGAAATACCAGCAGAGTCGGTCCTAATGCCATATGAGATCATTTCTGTGACAAATTGATTTTTTCCCATAGAGGTTAGAGTGGTATGGCTGATGTGTTGTGATTGCAGTCCAGATTATCAATTGTGCAGTGGTGCAGCTTGTAAGTTTTGATAGCATCTAGGAGCAGCACTGCACATCACTAGAGAATTCTCAGGTTTGTGTGGGTGATGCTCCAATGTATAAGCAAGTGTGGTCTTTTTCCCCAGAGATGACTGTCTTGAATTGGGTCTGGGCATTATGACACAATATGTTTAGAGTTTTATAATAATAAACAAAGTTTCTCAGCACTACCCTGTAGTCATTCTTTATTCACTGCACACCCGGTGGTGGTACAGTAAGGTACTACTGTAGCCACATGTGCTCTGGGACAGACTGACGGAAGTGAGACAGCAAATCTGAGCCATTGACCCGACTCTCGACACCAACCACTACTACATTACCCACACCACATTCATAGTAGGCAAGTTGGTGGACGAGTGCTCAACCACTGAACCACTGTCGCTCCTCAAATTAATCAATCACAATTTTCAATTTGATTAAATTTAGTTTCAATAAAAACAAATCATGTCCATTTTAACACCATAAAATTGTCACATTTCCTCCAACAAAGTCTTAACTTGACTCCAAACTTTAACTTTTTCCAACAGGATTAGTTGAAGACCTTGAGTACAAAAAAAAACAAGCTAATCATTGACAATCAGAAATGACCCGAGTAGGCGCTGCGCGAAAGCGAGCCGCCCCGGTGGCCGGTGCTCTTTATGCATGTCTCTCATGTCGCATCTGTCACCAAGTCACGTTCCTATGTTGTGAATTTGTTCATTGACAATGGCAATAAATATATCCTGATTCCTGACTGACTCTTGTGCTCGCCGGGGGTACAGTGGTTAAGGGTGTTGCACATGTGTGGTGGCTACCACTGTGGCATTGTGTGTTTGATTCCGGCCCTCAACCACTTGTCGAGTAGCTGTACCCCCTCTCTCTCCCCCCCATTTCACACTGCAAATACACTGTAAAATAAAGCCTTCGGGCCGAATTAGGATTTGTAGGAATGGATACAGTATGTATTCACTCAAAACACTTTATGTAAGCTCTTAGAAATCAAGCCTTTGTGCTAATATTAATTTAATTTAGTTTTAGTCTACATGTTTTAGGATGTCAATCTCACCAGATCTGAAAACTGTAAATCATTAGTTGTCATGCTCTTCTTGCACTAATTATGTTAATTTCTGCAATCAAATAGCTTCCAACCGTAATGCATCTCAACTTCGATGCTAGCAGTCATATATATTTCTTAGTGCACTATTCCTTAGATACCTAATCTTGCCAACTCTACTCAACCAATCTAGAAATCTGTATTGAGTCGTCACATCTCTGAGAATTTTCAGTTAGCCTAATGATCAACCAATGATTTCAAGATGATAAATACTAAAGTTAGTGCTGAATTAAAGGTTTCCTGACATTACAGCGTGATGGATACAGTTACCAGTAGAGCGAGTTGTTCCACAGCTCTTTTATTTACTTTATATTTTTTACATCTTAGACATTGCGTACATTTTCTACATTTAAAAATCTACTGCTGAAAGGGGTGTTTTTTGATCTTACAATAAATCTGGGAAGAGAAAACTTGCATGCTGCAGGTAGTTTTTTATTAGATTTTTGTACATATTTGCAGGCAATCCACTTGTTTATAGAGGTTTTGTATTAATAATGTTCTTTTGGTTCATATCTCCACATTCTTGGCACACTGTAGTCATAACAGTAGTCTTGGCATCCGTCTCAATAACACATATTACACGTTTAATCGCATTTTTGAATATTTATTGTCCTCCCAGATTCCAACATAATCCATCATAATAAATGCCAGATCATTTATGTATTTAACGCTAAACCATGAGATTTAGTTTCCTATTGGCAGGGTGTTGATGCTGCCTATCCTGAGATGCTCTAAAGCCCTGTTGAATCCGACTTCTTCTGAGAAAGTAAAATTCAGTTCGTCGAGATGTTCCGGGCAGATCCTCGGCTCTTCGTCTCACCTGAGTGCTGTAAAGCAGTCCTCTGTCTCTGGAAATGTCGGATTTAAACTTCTTCTTATTCTGCTCAGACGAAAGGTGCATTTTTTCTACAACAAAAAGCTCTAGCAGAAATGTTATCTCATCATATCTGGTAAAGTTTGATCAGGGAATACCGTTTGAGAGGACAACATCAGAGTTCACATGCAGGGCAGAACATGTCTGGTGACGAATTATGGACAGAACAGATGGCCTCTGGATTTCAACCTATGACTTAACAAAAATTTGAGTGTTTTCTGAGGCTCAGCAAGGAGAGGACTTGCAAAACAGGATTCATCAAACAAAGGTGAACGAAGGCTTTAGGAAATGTGTTGATGGTGTTGATAAAATGTTCTTACGCTGTTGGTGATGTATTTTCTGTGTGTTATGGCAGTTATGTTTTAGATAAAAGGGAATAATGTATCACGCAGTTTTATTTTGCGATGTTCCTTAAGGGAACTGTGGCTAGCCGCCTGCATGTTATAAATAAAACCAAACGTTTGAAACATTCAGTGCGATAGTTTGTTTCATTATGTGATTCAGGATTGACATTACCCATGGAGTTGTGTAACATTTAATGTAAAAAACCATGTAATAAAATTAAAAGTCTTACACGAATTGGGGCTTTAAGACTGTAAAAAACACCATTACAATCAAATTTTCAATTTACCAAACCTTCTGTGCACAAACATTATCGGCAATTTCCAAATCATATAATTACTGGTGTAACAATATCCAAATCTTTCTGTTATATCATCACGGTATGCATTTCATGTGTTTTGTTTTAAGGTATGGATGTGAATGAATAAGCAACAATGGGCTGGGAAAGCCGCCTAGATGGAATGGTTATAAGGGGCTTATGTATTATACATATTATCAAAAAAGTGTTTTGGTCAATTTGCATATTGTTGCACGCACTAATTGCATGGAAATACAATAAAACCAAACGTTTGGAACATTGGAAAAGGCGCTCCTCCATACAGCCTGTCAAAGCCTCTACGTCCCTTCTCCACTAGTCACCCCAACACAACCTTCCATAGAAATTGCCAACACTCCCTTTGCTCGAAGCACCGCACGCAAGTTCGCCTCCCTCATTCACAACGACACTTGAGTTCAGCTCACCTTAAACACCATCTCGCACTTTATGCGACAAAGCGCGCCACTTCCTTCTCTCTATTCCTCTCCTCAGTACCATTTTAATTCCATTTCTTGCCGTAGCTGCGTCATTACAATGCCGACTTCTCTGCCTACCAACTACACCTCCATAAGCCACCTACCATAATCTGCTCATACCTCATACACTCTACGCATCCACACACAGCTCCTGCTGCTAGCACAACTTGCCTTCTCCTTCTGCGCTACATTTCTAGCCAACCAACCAGTCGCCCAGCTTTGTGACCCTCCCTTTTCATGCTCTATTTCGTCGCCTCAAATCTCACTCCCCTCTTTTACACAATGCAATAACTCTCTAAACACATTCTGCCCCTATTCACTCTTTATCGCTACTGTGTTCAACACCACCTACTCCAGTTTCATGCCCCACCCGTGCCTAATCCACATTGGGTCATCAAATTGTAACCTTCTATTCTTGCCACATTTGTCCACTCTTCCGCACACTCACCTTCTGCACACCAATCCTCCTCTCCGTCCCTCTGGCAGAGGCCAGCTCTTGGGGCTTTAATCCTTGCATAACCAACCACAAGACATAGCTCATCTGCCTTAAACATTAACAACTGGACCCACCGCAACACTCTCCTCCCATACCAGATAGCTCCCAATCAGCCGACCAATTAACCCTCATCCTTATTTATGCGTGCCAACGCCTCACTCTCCTTCTGTACCCGCACTGTGTGTATTCTCAGTGGGCCACAGTCTTCTCTACGGACATACCCTAGGCAGTATTATTCATGCCCACGAAAAGATGGCTTCAACAGAAGAAAGTCCTCGGTTAGGAAGCGAAGATACACCCAACATAAGCGAATCCGTCAGGTTGCCATGAAAAAAACATTATAAACGATAGTTCTATCACCCAAATTGAAACTTAATAAAAAAAGTCAAGAGAAAAGGACGGTTTAAGAACACCTCTCCACGAGTTGCGACACCAATGTACAATGAGCCGATCCCTAGCGTGCTTTCCCAGTATCACAGCAAGAAGCCAGCCGCATCAACTTGGTATTTGGTGGGTCCTGTCAGGAGAAGAGATTGTCGCCGGCACAATGGACCGCTAATACCGTTCCTACGGCCTTCTACATCTCATGACTAGGATAAAACGCATTTTGCGAGGTTAGCGAATCGATAGTAGGCGCGCCTCTCCGATTCAGCCTGCCCCAGAGACCGAGGGTCAGAAGATATCCTGGCGCGAGACGCGCCATCCAGGACCAGCAGGGCCGCGAGGCCCGCCAAGTCCCAGCCCAGTGGAGGCCACAAGCCTTGATTACCCTCAACAAGCATACCCGCGAGAGAAGCTCCACGATAAGCAGCCTATGGTGAAATGAACAAGCAATGAGTAGGTTGGTGGGTTTCGGATCCCAAGCTTGCGGTCATCCAATTCTACGCGAGGCAGGGTGTCCCATGGACGCGCGTGAAGTCGGTGGGCCTCGCATCCCCAGGACCAGCAGGGCGGCGGAGACCCGCGCATGCCAGCCAGCAGGGATCGGCGATACCCTCGCATCCCAGACCAGCGGGGCGGCGGAGACCGCGCCATGCCAGGACAGCAGGCGCGGCAGACCCGCGCAGTGCCAGGACCAGCAGGGGGGCGCCGAGAGCCGCCATCCCAGGACCACAGGGGCGCCGAGAGCCGCGCTATCCCCAGCAGACCAGCAGGGGCGCCGCGACCCGCGCCCAGTCCAGGACCAGCAGGGTTCCAGGCCCAGAAGCCGCGCCTATCCCAGGACCAGCAGGGGCGCCGAGAGCCAGTGCAGCCCAGACCAGCAGGGCGCGAAGACCCGCACGTCAAAACCCCAATTCGGCCCGGCCGCAGCCACCACAGCTCAGGCCTCCAATCCAAACCCCTCCAGAGTCACATGATCAAACTGCTGCTTCTTTCAGCCAATCACAGCGCCAGATTAAACGACAAACAGTCCAGGCCAATCACAGAGCAGGAGGTGCAGAGTCAGCCAATCACACTCGAATCAGCCTGACCACAGTTATGATTCACAATCGAGCAGACCCAGAAGAGTCAGCCCTTGCCCCTCGCCCTCTGCCCCCAGGATCAGAGTTTGGGCCCACTGCCCCCATGACGAGCCTCCTGTTCTCCTGAGCTTCCATATCCATGCCTCTCCTCCCTTCTCCTGCCCAGAACAGACCTCTATGGAGCTGTCAGTCTGCAGTGGACCCTTGACCCTCAGAAGTCCAGAGAAAAGCCTCACATTGCCCTTACTTCCCCAGAGAAAGTCCTCCTCTTGCAAGCACTCCAGCCCCAAGTGGACCCTCTCTGGTTCTCCTCCAGAGAGCGCCATGATCCCACACCCACAGCCCAGGAGAAACATCGTTCACTCGGCCACTCCATCACGGTTCTCCTCCTCCAAACTACAGACCAAGCTCTCACTCCTCTCCCTCTGCCCAAACCCTCCCAGAGCAGAAGGTCGTCCTCATCAAAGACACTGAGTTAGATTAACACACTGCACTTTAGCACAAGGAGCCACTTCTTCTCTATTCTCTCCTCAGACAATTTAATTTATTTTGCCGATGTCTTACAATGGATCTCTGCCACCAACAACCTCAGAAAACAAATTGAAATGAATGAAGTCAAACAGGGTAGATTTGGCTTTTGCACATTTAGCACAATTTGCCACTGAGTTAAATTGGATTTGGTACATGCATAATTAGCCTATTTTACATTTTATGTAAATGTAAATAAATCTAAGAAAGGATTCTAGTATTTATGACTGTTCAAACATCAGTCGGCTACATTGCAATGGTAAAATTAATTGTAATATATTTTGGCAATTTTGTACTCTTGAACCAACTCGGAATAATCCCTCATTCGTCCGAGAGGAGTCTTGAAAAAACTTAAAAACAAACAATAGTAAGTTCATTAACAAGGACCACGCAAACCACGAAGATGTGCTAATAACAATTATCTATTGCCCCCATGTGAGATGGACGCTGGTGATTCATGGCAGCTCGAACTGCAAATCGATGGCTGGGACGAGAGACTCAGGGTAGGGTACAATTCATCCCTATCCAGAAAAATGACATAGTGCTACCAATTGATTTAAAAAATAAATAAAAAAGGAGTTTAAACATCTCACATGAAATTATTGACCATCTCTGCTGGTCTGCACAACCAGCGCAATCACTGGTAATTTGGTTGTGTCAGGAGATTGATGCGATACAATGGACCGTGCGACCGATCCTCCCTTCTCTTCTGATGATAAACGCATTTTGCAGGTAGGAATCTTGCCTCTCGATCTCCCCAGAGTACAGAACGATATCCTTTTGAGCACATAGCCTGATTACCCTCAACAACATAGCGATCCACATATAGCAGCCTATGGGGAAATGAGACAAAGTCATGGAGGTAGGTTGGTGGGTTTTCGAGATCCCACCTGGGTCATCCATTCTGGGGTGTATGGAGGTGGTGGTGTGGCTGGGTAGCTCAATGTTACACTTGGGCCAAATGACTTTGAAACAATGGCGTGCATGGGTTTCTCCGGGGAAATAGATAGCAGCTATATAAAAGTGATGGTGTGTGTGACCTCCTAATGATGTCTACGGGGTCAAAGGATACAATGTGAAAGAATAGGGCTGTAGGTCCCGACCAGAACTGGGGACAAGTTTAGGTGTTTACTTGGTCAATGTTGTCTCGGGCAACCACATTTTGTATGAGTTAACTAATTATTTTAGTTGGATTTTTAAGGATTTATATTGGACAACAGAAAGCAGAAGATATATACGGATTAATAATCTTTCTCAGCCTAGTTGTCGACCCCAAGCCGCCGCCCCTGCGCCGGCTTAGTCCAAGCCCGACGTCTGTTGCCAAGTTTTACACCTTTCAGTGTTTTTTAAGTGCATGAGCAGTTCCCGGGGTGGTCATATAAATAAAAGATACTTAACAGTTTTGAGAGCTTAATGATTTTCATTTTGAGAATTGAAGTCATGAAAAGGTTAGATCATTGGAGCAGACATGTTCCTGTATTTTGGAATGTTTGGAGCTTTTGAGGAGTTCATTTTCCTTATAACTGTCAGATTGTAGATGACTGCCTGATCTATGTTAATATCTGTCCTATGTTTTTACAGGGCTTGTCCTCATCATGAAACAAAGTTAGAGTAGTACTTTATTGGTGTAGCAACTGTCTCCTCTTAGGTTAGCGACCAATGTCCCAAACCCCTCTCTACCACCACATCTGTCAAACTCCTGGCATAGTCACAGACAATCACAGCCCATCCCTACTCTTTCTGGAGAACGAGAGGAGCCATGACTTTAGAAGGGCCACATATGGTATGGGTGGATTTCCCATTACTCCGTTCTCTTTACAGCCGTCTAGAGACGGGGAGTTGGCCACACCAGGGGCACCCTGTCTTCGGTAGTGTCGGTCCCACTCCCCTCGAGGCGCAGTGCCCCCCACTGGCAATATTAGTCTTCTCTCTGGCAGACCAACGCTAGTCCACAAGACCATAGAACGCATCCAAGAGGCGGACCCGTGCCAATTAACGCGCGTCCAAGCATGAGGAAGTCAAGGCCACCGAACGAGCTCACTGAAACCACACAAACTGTAAATGGACATCATTCCAGATTTCCATTTTCTAATTGGGAATTTTGTAAATTTTTATGGACAGATTTTGGGTATTTGAACTTTTTAGTCTTGGGCATCCATTTTTTATTTGGTGGTTTTAACATAGAACTTGATTGCACTAAATTCCCTTAAATTATGTCTTTTAATCCCAATTACAATGTTGCTCACCCTTTGGTTTTATTAAAGGGGCCTAGACCCCTTAAATCTAGTTGGCATTGCTGGTTTTGAAATTAAAATAACTAAATTGATTTTTAGACACAATTTCAGCATTTATCATAGCCTCTCTCGGCCTCACAACATTGTCTAAAACTTGCTTAAAAGCTCAAAAATCGCCGCACGTCCAAACTAAGCAGCCATCATCCCAGAAGTTCCATGTCCTCTCTTTCCGCGGATCAACTTATTTCTATAGATAAACTGGAGATCCTGGGGCGTCCTCAAATATGTTCTACGACTATCTGTGAACTCCACGGAGTCCTTAATTAAACAGTTCCCAGATTCAAATTTACTGTTTATGGTTCTCCCCATGCAGGGAAACAAACTGGAGACCCAATTAATATGTGGCACCTGAGAACCATAGTGAGTGTCGGGAACGAGTGCCGCGGAATAATATGCCAGGCACTAGACTCACTGTTGCGGGGCTCTCTTTAAAAACATAGGCGAAGTCAAATTCCAAGTGCACAGGCGGATTTGTTGGGCCAATCTGCAAAAATGGTGCAAAATATTTACAGTGATAAATACATTCCCACGTAAAGTTCAACACTCAACATGTGTAGCATGTTCCTACAAAGCAAGAGTTAATTAATTACATATTAATGTTCAAAAATAACACAAATAGAAATGCATAAAACTGTGGTTACATCATGCATGTCACATGGTCAGCACCACGGCGGGGCGAACAGCGCCTATTTAAACCACCTCGAAGTACTGGCTCGGTTTCGGTCCAACGCGCCGCATCGGAGGAGCGAGGCTGCAAGGCAAAATAGGTAAGGGCTGGTGTGTATGATTATAAGAATTATTCTAACACGCGCAAGTGTGCACCCTTGGCGAATTAGTGTCAGAGGAGTGCGGGGAAAAACTATGTGAATGATGCGTGTGGTGCGAATGAATGAAACAGCGGGGGGAAAGCGGGGAATGAACGAGTGTGTGTTGGTCTATGCGCGCAGGCATGAACTGATTAATATTGATCATTTGGGCGTGTTTTTTTTTTTTAGTTTACACGTTTGTTTACACGTTTTTGTCTCATGGAAATTAAATGATCAAAATGATCGCATTGTCTGCTGTATCTGCTCATAGCCAGCAGAATGAGGAGGCAGAGCGGCCTGAGCAGACTGGAGCCGGACTCTGTGGGACTGACTCATCATCTTTGCGTTCACTGTGCCCTACAAGGTGACCTTCATGTCCCACAGAAAGACAGACAGGCCCACGCTGATCGCCGACCTCATCATGGAGATCTTCTTTGTGATCGGCATAGTGCTCAACTTCCGGAGCATGTACAGGACCTGCGCGAATGAGGTTTGTGACGCTCGCTCCATCTGTCTGGTCTGCCCATTGACCTGTTCTACACTTTCCGTGTCAAAGTGTCTCCCATGATCCACCTGCTGAAGACCGTGCGTCCGCTGAGGCTGATGCAGAAGCTGGGGAAGTACTTCCAGAACAGCTTCTTGGTGCTCTTCAGCCTCATGATGATCTTCACTCTCCTGGCTCACTGGGCAGCGTGCATCTGGTACGACGTCGGTGTGAACGACCTGCAGTCACCCCATTGGCACAATGGATTGGTGCCTAAGCTGGGCGAATAAGAGGGGACGCCTTACAACAAGAACAGGACGACTGGGGGTCCATCGGAGGCCAGTGCCAATGTGGCAGCCATGTATGTCACCATTACACGAGAAACAAGAGACAACACCAGCTCCACAGGTTTCTACCCAACTCCCTGGATGCACAAGAGCCACTGTCACACACCGAAAGAGGGTGAACCAGGGTAATTATAAATCCAGTCTATAAAGTAATTTTACCTCTAATAGCAACTCCGGAGTCCCTCCCAGCAATCCTTTTTACTTTTAGAGTTGTTGTAAAAAAGCCAAAGAAAACCAGGCAGTGCAGGCACTCAGTTGCACGTCCCTGGTCGCCATCCAACAGACTATCAGCAGACACGGTAATTAATATCTTTTCCAAGACATATTTACTCACCAAGGGCCTATCATTTGTCCCTCACAATCCTGTGAATGGCCTAAAAGTTGACCTTTTCAAACGCTTTGGACAAATAAAATTAAGGTTTTTTATTTTTTCTAAATCTAGTCCCTCCAAGCCAAAAGCACATTCTGCCCTAATACAACCAATGTCTCCATAAACACTTTTTGCAGAATGATTGAACAGGACATAAAGTGTGTTAAAAATCTTTGTTTAAATCAAAATTTATCCAAAGATGAAAGAGTTGCCCTCAAGGAGTTAATGAATGATAAAGAAATTGTGATCAAACCAGTTACGAAAGTGTGCGCCATGTGTGTTCAAGTCAAATATAGACAGGAAATTATACCCCCATTGTCAGATGCCTGCTTTTATAAACGCTGGATCATGACCCTACAGAGCAAAGGCCCAGAAGTGGATTTCTGAGCATGATTTTGAATTCCTATACAGCAAATACCCCATATGCCCAGTCATATATACACTTTCAAAAATATATAAATCCCTGAGCC
Source organism: Chaenogobius annularis (assembly GCA_015082035.1). Lineage (NCBI taxonomy): Eukaryota > Metazoa > Chordata > Actinopteri > Gobiiformes > Gobiidae > Chaenogobius > Chaenogobius annularis. The sequence continues at coordinate 18,914 of BJKM01000999.1, read as the reverse complement.
TCCTGGACACAAACTGTGGTCTCCTCTGTCTCAATCTGGAGGACCATTTTATCCAGTCTTTTCTGCACCAGCTCCCGGCTTATTTGAGACTCTACTGACTTCATCCAAAAGTCCTTGGACCTTCCTGAACACGACTTCCTGCTAACTTTGGACATTACCAGCCTCAATACTAACATTCCCTACAAAAGGGGGTTTAGAGGCTTTGGCATATTATCTACACATATGTAGATAATATATTTGGCCAGACCTTCTTACCAATCATTTTGGATCTCACTGAATTTGTGATGAAATACAATTTTTTTGGGGGAAAATGCATTTTATTTACAGGTATCTGGTAAAAGTATGGGCACCGTTTGTGCAACAAATTATGCTAATTTGTCTGTAGGTTATTTTGAAAATTTGTGTTCAACCCCGACAAAAATCTGTTTTCGAACAAAATCCTTAAATGGTTCAAATACAGTGAGGACATATTTTCCATTTTTAATGGCAGTTTTCTCGATATGCTAGGAATGAGCATATCTAATCCAATCCAATGTATAATTGGATGCACTACAATACAGCCATATTAACATTCAAGGCATAAATCCCGTTTAATAATTTTGTCTAAAGTATATGACTGGAATGCATGTCCAATTCCACGTGTCTCTCTACAAACTAGAACATATAAACATTCAAGGTTAGCCAAGCCGTAAACGCCTAATTACCACCATTTATGTACTTTTTAACCATGTTCATTATTCATACCAGAGGAGCTCTTTATTGTCAATGTCATGTCTCTGTTACCAGCAGGATCCGTTCTTTTGAAGCATACAGAGTTTGATCAAGGTGCCATTGAAAAAAATTGTCATCTAAAAATGGTCATTCTAGGATTAGCAGGCTTTCAGATCTGAATGCTAGGGCACAACCGTTCGCTTTGTATCGTTCAAAGAAAAACAAATAATACATCAAAAATGACAAAATGCCGTTTTCCCGTTGGCTTTCCGCCCCCTTTGACAAATATTAATAATGTCATATTTCACTAAAGCTGGGACAGAACAGACAAATGCAAATAGGCTTCGACATATCTGAGGTCATGCAGAAAGCTGTGCGATTATACAATAGCGTGAACATATGACTTGTTGGGCTGCATGTTTTGGGGAATAAAAAATATTGTTGGAATCTTTTTAGAGAGCCAATTATAATTTGGCAAAAGACTGAAATATGCGCAATAAACAGTACTACTTCAGATTATTTGTGCCAATTCAGCAGGAGACTAACAAAAATTGGACTGGGGCCACTTTAGTTTCCTTTGCCATATTTTGTACACCCTTGATAATATATTTGCGGCCTGCGATTTCATCATTGATTTTAGATTCAGTTGTTCTGATAACTGATGAGCACAAACATGTGTAAAATAGCATATTTTTTGCCATGTCAACACACCTTTTAGAAAAGGTACGGTTTGTCACTTTTCGGGTGGAGCGTCCGCCACCTGCTTGATGGTACAGAAGCTTTCGGCGGCCCAGTCACAGCTGAAACTTTCCCATGCATCATGTTTACAGCAAGGGCTTTCCTCAAGGATTTACGCGACGCATATTGAATTTAGCATTAATGCATCTGCAGCAAAACTTTCTGTGCTGTCTGTAACAAATTGTAGACTACTCACTGATGGCAAAGCTGACATTTTTAATGGTTAAAATCTTTTCTTTTTTTAAAGGATTTCTTGTCTGCAGGCTTTATTGGACAGGACAGATAGAGTGAAATGGGGGATGAGAGAGAAGGGAGGACATTTAGAGTTTAGATTTGAACTCATGACACTGCGGCCAGCTGCACTTGGAGCCCGGGATGTGTCCTCCGCCTTAACCAACGGTTCAAATCTTATACGAGAAGAGATGTTTGAAGCTGCCATGCCGGGGGAGCGGCTGTAAACAGATGCACATGTATCCAAGTCGTGTGCGCGCTCACGAAATTTGGTGAGTGTTCTCTCAGGAGGAGCAGTGAGGGAGGGGGGAGTGCAGAACATGTCCAGTGATTCAAGAGCGACAGTAATTGTCTTTAACATTTCTGCAACATTTCTGCAGATCCTCAAATATAGCTTTAATGCGTTGCTTGGAATGTTCCACAGTATGACAACTGGCTTGAAAGAGGAAAAAACAGAACGCGTTGAATTTAAAAGGTTTGCATTATTCAATGCTATAAGTTTTTTACAATTTCCAGAGCAAGCAAGTTTTGCAGTTACAGTAAAGCTAAACAGTAAACAATTAGCATGCTATAAATAAAGTAGATGCAGCCATAACACAGCGGTCAAATGTTTAACCTAAGTGCTGCTTCTACAATATATCTGTACTGAGACCAAACAGATTTTAATATATTAAAAATTGAGAACAAAAAGAGGTCCAACTTGGCCTTGTGACTTCACCTATACTGTGTAACATGCAATGCAATAGCATCTCCATGGAGACAAGCAGGTGGCAAAAGTTGCTGTACATGGTGCTCATTTAAATAGAAAGAATAATGTTACATTTCTGCAAAATGTAACATTATTCATGCTCTTTCTATTTGCCAAATGCTCCTACACCATTAATGTATACACAGAACTGTAAACAGTGTGGCGTTGACGAGTTGCTCCTTCGCTCGTGTCGGCCAGTGAGGTGAAGGCGGCCACATATTTCACCCGGAGGTGCTAAATGTTGGCGTCATGTCAAGTGGAAGGGAACGGGCGAAGAAAGAGCTGCTGCCTGTTGAATTATTGAAAGCAGAGCGGGAACAAAAGAGTCCCCCAGATAAATGCCACCTTGACCTGTCTCCCATGAGAGGATGTTTAGAAGACTGCCTCTGCACAATAGACCCGCGCACACCAAATACAGGCCACTCAATGGAGAGGAATGAATGGAGAGTCGCATTAGCTCGTCTTGTTTTTGTGACAGACGGGGAAATGAAAATGTGGGTTTTCTAATTTGTGGTAGGAATTGTGCTAAATGAGGGCATATTGAGATGTACAAAAAGGCTAAGTATATGTCTCAGCGTAATACTAGCCAATGCAGTATCACAATTTTTTTTTTTTTTTTAAATTAACCGCATTTAAGTTACATTTGGCACAATTATTTTAGCTTTGAATGAAACAGCAAGGGTTCAAAAGTAAATAGCTAATTAACTCTCTGCCTTCCAAAGACTATCATTTTTGTCATATAAATCCCAACTGTTGCCTGCCACGTACGGTAAAGGACTTATTATGCTAAATTAACTTTCATAAGCGTTTAGTCTTGTTACAACAGTGTCTCCTCATCATTAACGTACTCAAGTTGTATTTAATAGATTCATGCATGTTTGAGTAATCCTGTCTTGTCGCTCAGAAAATTCCCGTTTTTTTCATCTACCCCCTATCTCCGCCCACATCCCTGTTTAGCTCTGATCATTAAAAAAAAGAAAAAGATTCCAAATGATACATGTAGGGTTCTTAAACGTCGCCACGCCGATCAACGCAAAATGATTAAGCCAGAAGGATTTGACAATGGCCACTGACCATCTTCTGTAGAATCAATAATATTCAGTTTTGGGAGACCACAGCATTGCTTCAGTAACATCTGGGGGGAAAAAAACCTAAAAGTATACAGTGAATACAATGTGTTTTAACAATGAAATCCACTATCCACTGTTTTTCCATATCCTTGTATCTGGTTGATATTGGAACAAATCCACACCTTTCTGCTTTCCTAGATCCAAAAGTAACAGTGGAGGCATGTTTGGGTAAATTCAGTCAGATTTGTAGATATCACATCACAGAACTCCTACCCCGAATAAAAGCCCAAATATTTTTTTCTACATTTGAAATTCCAAAAACATAATCAAAAATAAATATTGCTTGATAAACCCAGACAGGCAAAACTCGTCTCAAATCAATATTCCCCCAGTAGCGGCATTCCTACATAAAACAAACTCCAATATGAGGACACAGTGCGACTCAAATCAAGTGTTTATTCTATTCTATCTTTCATTCCATGGATAAATTCTAAAACAAAATAGTTGAACTGTTGAAGCTGCAGAACCATTTGCAATTGCCGTTCCCGCTGGGCTGAGAAAACAAAGAAAGATGCTGTTTGCTTTTCAAAGCGGTTGAAAATCCAAAATGACCCCAGTCTCCAGTGCAGCTGCATTTTTGCCTTTCTTTAGCTAAAATGAGATCACGGGTTGTGGTGGTGATGTGCGCCGCAGGAAGCAAGAGCCAGGGTTAAAACAAGGAGAATGGCTGGACTGGTCGGACATAGTTGTTTTTTTTTCTATATTTTTACAATTACACAGGCCATAGAAAGAATGACATTTTACTTGAGTCTTCAACCAGATCAGAGGTGCAGTACCAAGACATCAGGAGGGAAGATTGGGGTAATTCTTTTTGTCACAGACATGAAGACAAATATTAGAATTAGACAAGGTGGTGGACTTTCCATGAGAAAAGCTACGCAGTGCACCTTTAAGCTGGTTTAGAGCAATATAGATGTTTTAAAGTAACTAAATGGAACATAATGAAGTGGTATGTCTTATTTTAATTTGAGAATGTAGTCTGGCATTTGTTGAATGATCTTCATCACGTTCTTATTACCCATTGTCCTGATTTGGTTAATGTCCACACACTGACCCCTCACAGATTCCCTACGACCATGACACACACGCCCCGCGGCCTCTTTTTAAAAAAAGGACAACCCCGCCATTTAACTTCCTGCGCGCTCCCAAAACGCATCCCCCCCGGTAAGCTTCCTGCGCTTAATAGCACCCAGCTGTAACTCTGTCCGGGGGATAAATTAGACCACGGGGACCAACACATTTGTAATTTTGGGGTCTAATGGTGAAAAGCAAGTAAATTGGTAGCAGGCCAAAGGAATTAGCATTCTTTTGGGGCTTTAGAAGGACATTAAACATTAAATAGCTGCGAAATCCCCAGTGTGTTGGAGATCCTGAGCGGGAATGGTGGAGATCAGATCATCAGAAGAAGTTGTTTTGGGGCCACAGATGGGAGGTTTGAAAATGGTTGGACCTCCTGTGGTGCTCAGGCCAGGAGGATACACTGTGACTATCTATTATTGATGCTTGTTTGGGAGGTTTGGGGGAGACAGACTTGCTTTCATGTGGTTGAACAGAGACATTTGGGGGAAAGAGACAACGGTGAGATGTATTGCTAGGTTAATTGATGTGTGAAACTTTGGTGAAAATAAAGGCTGCAACTAACAAATATTTTGGTTGTTGGCTAGTCACCGATTCATTTTTTAGATTACTCGACTAGTCAAAGTGTTTTCTAGTGTAATATTGTATGTAGTGTTTGAGAGACTTTTTCCAACACATTATCAACAGTGTCGGGTAGCGTTACTTTTAAAAGTAACTCATTACATTAACCCGTTACTCCCCTGGGAAACTAACGCGTTACGTTACTGCGCTACTTTGTTATAAAAGTAATGCGTTAGAGTAGTAGAGTTACCAATAATTAACATTGTTAAGCTTTAATCGTGGAGTTTCGAAAATCCGAATCATATTTACATGAAATCATGTTTTAGTCTTCTACCTTCCTGAAACAAAATTCAGCACTTTGCTTAAAGCTGCTACATTATACATTGTTGTAAAGATTTAAGATCCATTAAAGAGTGTTAGAGCGGCTCAGTCCGAGGTCTAAAAGGCATTGTTGAGTTGATCTTTGGATGTCCAATAAAAAGATGGCTTACAGGGCAGTTTTTTACCTCCTGATCCTGGCTTTGCTCTGCTCCCTGTTCGGTAAGTGATGGCCTTGTAACTATTGTTATTCATTTGAGTGGTTTTAGATCAATCTGTTTGTTTTGTATCATACTAGAACAAAAGCATTTCTAAATTCTGTCTGTGCCCTTTTCTCACTGAGCAGATTTTTACTGAACAAAATGCACTTTTATCCGGGCTACGTTGCACCTGCGAGTTTAGACTATTCCTGGTGGCTTAGTTTCCACTCACTAACCCACTAAAAACTTTAAAAGGATTCAGGCCAACAGGTGTATTTTGGTCTGGCGTAGCTCTACCCTTGAATCAGGTTTAACAAGTCGGACAGGTCAAAAAACAGACTTTTATGTGGCTGTAAATTCTCAGCGTGGGATTAATATATTTTAGTGTAACTGAAACAAACAAAACATAATTTGAAATAATTAGGGATGGGACGAGGCACAATTTCCACAAGACGAGACAAGATGAGAGATTGGGTCCACGAGAACAATGCTGGACAAGATTTTGACCACACAATTTTGGATTTGGGTAGTCTTTATATGTTTATTGTCATTGTAGCGCTGCTTTTTTTTTTTTCAAACCATGTCTTCTGAAATAGATAAAACTCACCAGAACCAGCACTTAACCCTTTCTTGTTCTGGCCAAATGCAAACACTTCTACACTTGTTTTATCTAGCGAGATTTTGTGGCATGAGATCTTGTCCCATCTTTTGAACTAATGTGTAAATTCTATTAAAGCTACTGAAAAGGTACACATGATTTTTTTTTTTTTTCAAAGCATTGTGGTAAAAACAACAGCACAACAAACATTAGAAGGACAAAATATACAAAAGAAAACCAGCTAGTCCAGATTCTGCAAGTTGGATTATAGTGTTAAAATTGTAGTTCCTTAATGCACATTTCTTGTTTTTTAGTCCAATCTAACGCTGTTTTCTTCCTCTTTTCTCCTGCAGTGAAAGAGTCCGATGGGGCGTGTGCAGAGGTGGACTCGGACACTGAGGCAGTGGCTGGGAGAGGGTTCAAACTGGGCTGCATCTCCTGCAAACGCCGCAGTGAAGTCAAAGGATCCGCCACCATCGAGTGGTACTTCAGAGGCAAAGGAGAGGCCGACTTTGTGCACGTGAGTCTGGCTTTCTTCAAATAAATCCTGACTGCTCTGCAAATATAGCATTGGCATAATTCAAAGTATTAGTGTGAGTAGTTTTGACAAGTTTGGTGAGGTAAGAAAGCCATATCTGTCCCACTTTCGGGAAATCTGTGTGTTGACAGCAAATATACCTTGATTTTCAGTCAGCGCACCAGGGAACACTAGTTTGCCTTGAGATTGTGCCAGGTTTGCCTTGAAAAGGATCGTAATTTCACTGCACCGATTCACACGGATTCATTTAACAATTCCTACACCAGAAAAGAAATATTATAGAGAATGCTGAATCTTATCAACACAAAAAGTATGTCGTGACTCAAAATAGGTTGAAAAACACTGCTATACTATATATTCTAGGTCATACACGCATTTATAACTAACTCCAACTAACTCGACGAGACAAGCTTGTATAGTTCTGCCGTACATGTGTGTGAGAGAGATGCAGAGCGGCACTTCATGCTGAGAGGCTGAAGTTCGGATCAATATCACAGCCGACTCACTGCGGCGGTGCTTATCACTCGGACGCTCGGCAAATGGCTTTGTGTGCGGCAAACCTGTAACAAACACAAGCAGAGCACAGAATAAGTCATACTTTTTCACACTGTAGCAGGGGTTTCCAAACGTGTTATGGCTGCGTAGCGTCTAAGACTTTTTCGGTGAGCAGCCGCTTATCTCGTATACGCCGGCACAAAATGTCTGCGGATTCTTCGGCACAACTCCAAATAGTTAGTATATTTTTAAGTATGTTGAAACGTGCATTACATTCAGCAACCATTAGGCGACCCCGGGTGATCCAGATGATTACAATTCGTGTCAAATAAACACAAGATGGCAGTTTTCTTTTTGTCCATTACTTTCGTTGTGTCAGTCGGCTTTCCCATGACTTTACACAGACTTTTAACTGGCAACTTTTATCTCTTCTTCTGTTTTTATTTGTTCTTAAATGTTTCTTATTTGTCTAAATGTTTTTGATGATTCGTGTGCTGTCAAGTCTTTCACTTTGCCCATGATCACCCTTGTATAATGTAAAAGAGGTCTCGATCTCAATGGGTTCGTACCTGGTTGAATAAAAGTTAATGAAATAAAATAAAATAATCAATGTATGCACTAAAATCTCAAAATCCCGTAAAAACGTAACATATTAAGAGCAGCACTATTACCACACAGAGACAATTTCAGACACTTACAGGCCATGTTTCAGTTGTTAGAAGATTGCTTTGAGTCCATTATATTCGACTTGTAGCTAATCACAAATGCTGACTAGCTTTTAATTAATATCTTGCTGCAACGGAGACAAATTTGTGTTTTAAAATGCAGCTATACTTTAGCACAATGTAATTTGTTTTTGTGTAAATTTCCTCTTGGACTGTTCTAATATTTGAGCAGTTTATGCAGATTTCCTTTGGAGTTTACATTTGTTTACATCAGAACTAGAACCAAGATGGCGGCAGATGTTGGACAAGAACCATCAATATTATTCATTCTGCATAAATACATCTTTTTTTTTTTAGTTTTCATAAATATCAAAGCCATCCAAAGGTTTGTTTAAGACAAATCTCACTTTCTGATCACTGTGACAGTAACTGGGGCAACTAGTCTTTAATTTGTTGCCTGATTTTGCGCAATGTATTGTTTTATTAAATACTGACATCTCTAAATTTTATCTATTGCACTGCTAAAATTGTACCTTTCAAATGGGCTGTGATTGATTTTTCTGGTGCAAAATGCAGCCGCCCACACTTTGTTTCATCTATTTATACAGTCTGCGGTCCTTCGCCCTCACTTCCTGTTCGTCTGCCATAACAACGCGGCCGTCCCTGATCACATGACATAACGGAGGTCGAAGGTCGGACTTAACCTCAATAGAGATATTTTACGCCGCACTAATCAATGAGTTCTCGACAGGGCCAGGCGTGTTTAACCTTGTACTGTGTCATCGGCCGCGCAAATGTGATTTAAGTCCTCAAACTAATAACGTAAGAGAGGATTTATTACTCTTTCTATTTACCACAGCCAACGGAGCAGAGGAAAACTAAGAGACACAGGAATTGTGTTTTGGAGGAAGAGCTTATTCTTATATCCAAGTTGCGTCCAAGTCTTTTGCCACTTTTGAGGCCCTGAACATTTTGTCAGTTTAGTCTTTTTATTATCCATTTGAAAATACATTCTATATTAAGACATACAAATCAGAACGTTCAAGGGGAATAATATCTAGTGTATAAATGCATTAATGACCTTGAGAGACAATCTAATAAATGAATTAAAGTTAAATGGGAAAAAGAAGGTAATTTTGTTCTGACGGACGAGGAATGGGAAAATGTATGTACTTCAGAATGGAGGACCACAAACTCTTATGTTTGGAAGGAATTCTGTTGGAAGAAAGTGATAAGACCATGTCAAAGTGCGCATTACTCACAGGGAGGGGCTGAATCTGTGAGAAATTGTGGTTGCCAGGAGGCTCGTCATTATCATGTGTTCTGGGACTGTCCCGTTGCACAAAAATCTTGGACGGAAATTAACGAGGCTTTGCAGACTGTTTTTGACACCACCATCCCACTCAACTTCAGAACTAGGCATTTGGGCCTCAGAACCTTTGCCATCACAAAAAAATGGATGACATAAACTGCACTGACACCAAATACTGACATGGGGATAATGGGGGAAACAAATCACACACGGACTCAACTTGGAAAGGGATGAATTTGAAAAGACCTGGGTTGGGACTTTTCTTTTCTTAGGAGGCCTTATTTTTTATTTTCATTAACACTTATTTTCAAATGTATCTATTTTTTTTTTTCCTGCCTTGTTTGTTCTGTGTTTTAATAAATATTAAATAATACAAAATATTTTTTAAAATAAAAATGACATTTGAATCATCAATACAGAATAAAAAAAACACCTCCTGACATCCTCAAATTCAATGCACAGTGAATCATTACATTAGAAAAGTTTACTCTTGGACTCTTGATTCCCTAAAAACCTGTGTGTACTTGTATTTTCCGCTTCTGATACTAAATATTGGTCTAAACTGGAACTTTAAGGTCAAATGCTGATCTTTTTAAGCAGTAAATATTGGCCTTTGTCCAGTCGATATTCTGAAAACATGCCATAAAACGGATGGTATTCCTCTCCAGTTTTATTTATGTCATTATTTATTATTATATAAAGCTTCCCTTGTTTTTCAAATTGTTACTCAGTTTGGCGGGATGGAACCTGCCAAACTGTGATGCATATTTATGAGTCAAGCTGCAGTTTGTCAAGAAAAACAAAGAATTAAAGTTGAAAATTACAGGAAGCAGAATGCCTCTGTTTGGGGGTCGTCTATGAGCCACTTTCCATAGACAAGGGACAAACACGAAGCAGATCAATTTTTAAATATTATATGCAGGACATGTATTTAAATACTATCATTTATAACATAAAAACTATCAAACTGGGAAAATCTTGAGTGAAATCTGAAATATAGTTATAGTTTTAGTCAGTTTAATCCACATTTATGTCCACCATTGGGTTAGTCCAGGTTTCGAGGCAGTTTTATCTGGTTCAGCCCTAGAATAGTCCTTCTTTAGACTTGATTTAGATCCAGGTGGTACTCGGAAGGTCAAGTGAGTACTTGGTGTGAAACATTTGAGAACCACGGCCATTTCTCAAATAAATAACTATTGATCGATGCTGCTTATGCACGTTTGGTTTTGTTTCCTCTTGTTTCAGATCTATTCGTACAACGACGAAGGCGGGACCGTTGAACACGACCACTTCATGGACCGCCTGGACTGGAACGGCAGCAAACGCAGCAATGACATCCAGGACGCCTCCATCTATCTGCTCAACGTGACCTTCAATGACTCCGGGACGTACCGCTGCTTCTTCAACCGCATCCTCTCCTACGACAACGACTTCGAGTACAACACCATGGTCAGCAAAGTGGTGCACCTCACTGTGGTCGGCAAAGGTACTGCGTTTGGTTTTTTTAAACGTCGGTCAAAGCGTAATTGTTGTCTGTGGTTGGTGAAAAAAAACATGTGTTCCTGGTTGAATTTCATATTTTATAGTCAATAAGACAAAGCCAATAGAATAGAAGAGAAATACACGACTCAGTTTTACAATGATGCGTGTCGTAACAACAATGTCCACTTTGAAACAAAAAGACGGTCACAAAAAGAAAGACTTCAATAAATAAATGTAAAACATGGACAAATATTGGCAAAGCTTTTGCGGTGTTGACATAATGAAATTGTCCTTGGTAACAAAGCATTTAATTCAGGAAACCCAGACAAAAGGAAGTGTTTGGAGTTCGTTTTTAGAGCATGTAATACTATTTTAATGACAGTAAAATACATTTGACTTTTGAAAACACTGCCACACAAAGAGTAAACTGCAAGCCACTGTTTTAAGTCGCACTATTTTTGCAAATGAACTTGAATATAAAATAATGATAGTAAGGAACCAGACAGTTTCTTGCTGGGGTCGTTTTAATGGGCTGGTGCTGCCGTGTCCAAACATTTTTCATGTAAAGTCACTGTATTGAAACACGTTCTAAGCAAGATGTTCAGTATCTTTTAGATGGAACATGCAGCAGTTCAGCTTATCTAATTATTACATTATATAGACCAGGCCTATTCAACTTAAGGCCCGGGGGCCAGTTTAGGCTGTCCAAACGATCTGATCCGGCCCACGACCCATCCTCCATATATTAAAAATACATTTTCTCCTCTTTATTGGTTTAATTCTGGGTTAGTCCTGCTTCAGACCTGGTTGATACTAGTTTAGCCTTACCATTCTGGTTCAGCCTTGGATTGGCAATTTTGTAGAGCAATGATGGTAAAGCATTTTGTATTTGTTCCCCTTCAAAATGATAATATAGGAATAGTTATTATTTTGTCATTTTTGGAACAGATCTAGTGTTATGGATATTTGGTGAAACCCCAAAGTTGGTTTAAGTGGTGTCTGGAGGGCCATGGTGGTGTGAGGCCATGGCCCTCCGAAAACCTGGCTCTCAGGAAAATTAAGTCAAATGGCCCCGATATAAACTTGTTAAAATGCAATGTCAAAAGTATGTTGGAAGCGACTGGAAGTAAAATGAAGTAGACCTTAATAAAGCAGATCTGAATACTAATGTTTTTTAACACTTTATAACAAAACAAATAAGCAACTATTTGAATTTCCAGGTTATTATTTACACATCTCATGTAAAATACAACAGTAAATGTGTTCAAATCAGTCTCTGATGTGATGTTTCTCCACTGAAATCACATCGTGTTCAACTTCACTTTGGCCTCGCTTCCGAAATGCAGAATGTTTTTGTTTACAAACGTTCAAAGCGTCTCTAAATTCAGTCTTTCTAACAACGAGGATGTGACTCTTTAACCTTAGCGACCAGAGGAACCGCGTCGATCGTGTCCGAGGTGATGATGTACGTGTCCATCATCGGGCTGCAGGTTTGGCTCCTCATCGAAATGATCTACTGCTACAGGAAGATCGCCGCGGCCGGAGAAGAGGCGCTACGGGAAGCAGCGTGAGTCAAAATCCAGGGCTCGCACTCTTTATACAGGGCCGTTTACTGATATTGGCACCTTTGAACCAGACTGACTTTTTTTCAGCAGCAATACAGTGATTTATGGAGCTTTTTCAAACAATAAAAACAACACGAATCTACTGTTTTTGGCCAATATTAGTAAACCACTGTATAAATAGGCCCAATATGGATCTATATACAATAATATCATAATGTTCTCCAGTTCATCTTCAGCAGGAGTGTCAAACGTTTCTTTTATTAAGTTGTTTTAGATCAATATTGTGATTTAAAACTTTCAACAGAAATGAATAATTATATGGCAGACGGAAGCATAGTATGTCTTCTTTAAAACGGTTGTATGTAATCACATCTCAAAAACAAAATGTGCAATACAATTCTGTTTGCAGAAAAATACAAACCGAAATTGCATATTTTTGTGAGTTGATTGCGTACAATAAAAAGAGCAATGACAAGTTCATTTTTCCAACTGTGGGAGCAAATGAACACGATGAAAAAAAGCCGACCTGAATGTGCTTTTGTCAGTTTGGCATTTTTGCTCTAATGGTTTATTAAACTTATTTCATGAAATATTCAAGATGAGACTGGAGACTCAGATCCTGGTTAGAAATAAAGCTTCTAAATGAATGGGAGCTTTGAAATAGAATGTCTCTAACTACCACATTTTAGAAGAAATGAGACGAACCAAGCCTTGTTCCCTTTGCAATTATTTGATTACTCGATTAATCAAATATGAGAGTGATGTTGGTGAATACTGTGCATGCAATCTACGGTAAATTGTCTCGTAAATGTCTTTAAATGATTTCAGTTTTGGCAGTTCAGATGTGGGGGTTATGAAACATCTGTTCAATTAGAGAAATGGGGGACATTACATTATCAAAATATTGCAATAGAATCGTGGCGTCTTACAATAAATGCAATTGTAAAAAGGTGAAATGGTCAGGGACTACGTAGACCATAATCCTTTGCACTATTTCAGCTCAATTATGTCAATTCTAATGATTTCGCTCAAGGCTGTAGTTGACAATAGCCTTCTTTTGCTCATTCCAGTCCTTTTAAAATGGTTTACAACTTTATTTGACAAGATATTCTGCCGTTATCACACCCTATTATTGTGAGTAAAAGTCATGTTATAGGTCTATGAAAAATGTCAATTAAAAATACTGCGTAAAATAGCATATCTAGCTTCACTGTATTAAATTACCGGCGTTTTATTGCAGTTATATAACCTGGCATCACCTACAAATGGAAAAACATCACCAGAAAAGTGACATAGTGCACCTTTAAAATGTCGAGTCCCGTCCAGAATCCATCAAAACAGAACAGTCAGATTCTGTCTCAACCACATCTGAAAACATCTCAAACATCACTCACGCTTTTATGTCTGAGTTTTACAGCTTGTTTGTTTGTTATTTATTTATTTGAAGACTCGTTGTGTTTTGTGTCCATTGTTGTTGTTGTTGTTGTTGTTGTTGTTGTTTTATGTGTCTCTGTCCTGTGCTGTCGTGTCTGTCTCTGTCTCTGTCTCGCTCTCAGTAAAAACCAAACCCAAAACCTCCCTCCCGTAAGTCACAGAGCATCAAACCATCTCAGAACCATTACTCTTGTCTCTCATTTGTGTCTGTTTCAGTGAAAAGGTTGAAGTTTCATATTTTCACTGTGATCTTTCTCACCCCTTTTTCACAGAAATGCTGAGTATTTAGCGATAGCGTCGGAAAGTAAAGACAACATGGCAGGAGTGCAGGTCGGAGAATAACACAGGCAAGTCCACCTTCATCCTTTACTTTGTACTTTTATCATTTCAATAGTACGTTTGGTAAGTGTATTCCTTTATTTTTGTGTTCCCGTTCCACACTTTGATGATGTTATAGTTTCATATGGAGGACAGGGGCTTATAACACTTTAACTATAATAAATGTACTGTTTTTAAACATTCACACTTTTGATCCATATCATTACTTTTGGGGGGGATTGACTCCTCAAACTTGCCAAGTCCTGACAACAATCGCACCTTTGAATGATGGCGCCACTTTCTGAAGCCACTGTGAATCAGTTAAATGCTTAATGTCGACCCGATGAAGAGTTTAAGCTAAATACTAAAGTCAGCGCTCATTCAAAAGTGTTCTGCCGCTTTAGAGTGGTAAATGCGTTGACCAATCGTGACGTAATTTTAAATCCTCGTCCGACTGCACTTTGATTATTTAACCTTGTTTTGGTGTCTCTGAGGACGTTTTGCCCTTGTGCCAAAAAGGGCGTTCGATCCCGAGCTCTAAAGGGCCTGTTTAAAGTCCTGATTTTTGTTGAATTGCCCCTTGAAAAGAGGTCTGGATCTCAATGGGTTTTCTTACCTGGTTAAATAAAGGTTAATAGATGGCATTTTTGTTGTTGCTGTTTTGTACTTTACTGTTACAACAATAATAATATTCAAGAAGAGCAAATATATTATTGCAAAAAAGGTACTGTTGGAGTTATATTTTTTTTAGTTAGATCATATAAATGTAACTGGTTAAAATGTGTTTTTATTTCGTGTAACGTGTCAGAACTTTTACTCAAGAAATGCTTAACCTTTGTCTCGTCTTGCCTTGTGTTAAGTGGATTTATCCCTTTAGATTTAGATTTATTTATGTTCACTTGCTAAAAAATACGTTATACTATAGAATGTGATGGTTACCCACATCCATACAAAATGCATATATTTGGCTGTATTATACGACAAAATAGTGTAGATGCACATCAAATAAACCATATGGAAAAGTGCAGTTGTTCAGAAGCAGATATTTTAAAGCCTTTTTAAACTGACGTTGACTCTTTCACCTAAAACGTGTTCAAGGCAATTATTTGACTTTATCTTTTAATCGTTACTCTTTCTTTTGTGCCCACAGGCTTCTTCCATGGACCAGTCTCCATCTTCTTCCGGCCTGCATGAGCTCCGGGTGGGCTTTTCCTCTCCGTCTCCTTTTGTCCCAACACAGTTCAAACTCGCACACAAACCAAGCATGAACCAGCAGCACTGTAAATATAGATTGACTTTGGCGTATTTGCATGTCCTGCACTTACACTCAAGAATCCATTATTATGCATTATTGAGCCACATTGTCAATAGCATACGTTTTTAATAGACAAACGAGTGTTACTTTCTGGGAGTTCGCTGACGGACTCTTGCGAAGCTGATTGTAAACGACGGAAGCTTTTTATGAACTCATTACTTACGTAAACATGTCACAAATGTATGGTCAAGTTATTTAGAAAACGTCATGGACAATGACAGACCGTCTTTCCAGTTTTACTGCTAACTCCATGGACATTTAAGGTGTACTAATAAAAAGGTGAAAAACGTGAATTGAGGGGTGTTGTCTTTTAAAAGGTGCACATAAGGCGTTTTTGCACGTAACGGTACCAAAGAACTAAGTCAGGGTTGCCAGGTCTTAAGAGAGCGAGAGAACACAAGAGTAAAAAATAAAAGCCCAAAACAAGTTATCCGAGCCCCATGAAAACAAGTACTAATTAAATGTGTGTGTAATGAGATGCTAATGAGACATACTTTTAATAGCAAATTTAACATCAATAACAACTTTAAAACAACGTTAATCAACTGTTAACCGCCTGTATTTCAATCATTATTGTGTCCGTTATTGGGAAACAGACTGAAAATCGTCTCTTTCATGACGTGAACGTGTGGCTCAGGAGCAAGCCCCAAGAGGAAGCACCCGGCCCCCCCAAGATCGCCTTCACACAGCGACAGAGGCTGAAAGTGGGTTCTAACTGGCTTTGATATTAACTAGGAACATTTAAATATGTAATTAACAAAAGTCTTTTCCCCCGTTCATCCTATACTCCTTTTAAGAGCTGTCCATTTTGCACATTAAACTGTGACGCACAAAAAGATCAAACAAACAATAAAAACACAATTATTATTCGCAGTTATTCAGGATTTTAGTTTTAGCCCTCACAAATTAACTATTTTATTTTTAAAGCTACTGTGTTATGACAAAGGCAGTGTTTAAATGTCCCCAAAGTATGGCCCCCCAGTCCCTAGTTCCTACTCTGTACGAACAAGCATCAAATGGAGACTGGAACCAAAAGTGAAAAAACTATACTTTTATCGTATATACTTTCTGCTTTCATGTTTATTCATGCTTTGCCTTAGTTTAATCTTCCAAAATCAACTTAATGAATCTTTTGTCCAGTAAAGTCGGTGAGTGGGAGGTGAAAAGAACATTTAGAACTCCAAAAGGACAACTGTCGATTCGAAATAAGACGTGTTGTGGAGAAATTGTCATGACGCTTTTGTCGGATGTCCCTTTTGTTTCAAGTTCAGTGAGATCGAGTCCTGGCTCCAAGGGACGTGCTGGATGTCTTTACTCGTCATTTCCCCCACCAATTTCTCACTGCTTACAGGCCAAATAATCTTTCCTATACGTTTATTTAGTATTTTAGCTGCTTGGGGCTTTAGACGGGAGAGCATTGAACAGGCATTGGACCATTTCTGATAAATACTGACCACTGATGACCGGGAACAGCCCACAAGAGCGCGATTTCAAGTCTGGCCCTTGTCTAAAGCATTCTCCTGCCCATTTTGGCTATTTTTTCATAAGATTTCCTGAAAAAAAAAAATCTTGAGCTCAGAAATGTTGATCTTTTTTGAGAATCCGGATTACAATATTCAGTCAACCCAACAGAAATGTGTAAAAACATCTCTTATTAAACGTATTGCCGGTGGTTAAGGTTTAATTATCAAGTAAATGTGTTTCTTACTATAAATGATACACTCAGTATTCAGTTTTTGCATCTCTTCAAAACGACATTCACACGCTCACAGTTGCAGCGATGATGATGACGAGGATGACGATGATGATGCTGCATGTGTTATCCACTTCACCAGTCAGTATTAATCATGAAGTGTTGTTTTTGATTTTCTTATTTGTATTATGTGGAGCAGCCAAAAATATCATCCGAAAATTATGATATAATTCTGCTTTATTGGTAGATCCTCAACCCTGACATTTACAGGATCATTTTATTCTAGCACAATTGTATGGATTATTAAAATATCATCTGAATATCTAGATCCTGCAAGAAATATAAAGATATTCATTTTTGTCAACATCGCTCACCCTTTGGCAAAGAACCTTACAAAACAACTGAACAAATAAGCGATTATTTGAGTGTTTTTTATTTTTAATTTGGAGCAGACAAAACCAACCGGATTCAACGGACAATAGTTGATTAAACAGATTCCCGCTCAAATGACAATGTTTTCTGCCCAGAACAACCTCATGTCCCTCCTCAGTCTCACAGTTGTAACACACAGTCCGTGCCTGGATACGGAGGCAGATTCAGCTCGTATTTCTTCTCCAAACCCGGCGGGACAAAGCGACCTCCCAGAAAGTGGTACCGCCCCCTGAACACCTTGGCAGACTTCTTCGGCGCTGTGAGAGAGATCAGCATGTCGGGCTGGAGTCCGTCTGCGCTCCCCTGCTCCACGTCCCAACCTGCAAAATATATAACATTATATATACATGAATCACATGCGTTTGGATCCATGTGGTACTGGACAAAAACAGAAACTGCAAGAGTGAGTAGGACTTGAATAGGACGTGAGTAGGACTTGAGTAGGACTTGAGTAGGACTGAGTAGGACTTGAGTAGGACTGAGTAGGACTTGAGTAGGACTTGAATAGCACGTGAATAGCACATGAATAGCACGTGAGTTGGACCTGAGTTGGACCTGAGTTGGACCTGAGTTGGACCTGAGTTGGACCTGAGTTGGACCTGAGTTGGACCTGAGTTGGACCTGAGTTGGACCTGAGTTGGACCTGAGTTGGACCCTGAGTTGGACCTGAGTTGGACCTGAGTTGGACGTGAGTTGGACCTGAGTTAGACGTGAATTCAGGAGAAATGCTTGACATTAGGGCTGAAACAAGCGAATCGCAGCAAATCGAATAATCATTATTTGGCCTATAGAAAAGTAGACAAAGCAGGAATTACATATAAAGGAAACATGAACATTGAGTGTTTTTGTTGAAAACACGATTATACTCCATCAGGACGACCTCATGCCGCATCATTTTAGCTTCATCTGGGTCAAACTTAGTAAAAATCTCACATTCAAAATATAAACAACTAACTGATTAATCGAGAGAGAATAATCAATTAGTAAAATAATGACAACGAGCAGTTTTGACTAAATGCATTTGTGATGTTGCTTCAATGTATTTCTGTCTGGTTTTAAATGTAAGGAGAGGCTTTTATTTGTAGTACAATTTGTCCCCAATTCAAACAGAACAGAAGAAAAGAAAAGATATATTCGACCTACAATTTCTATAAATGATGAAAAAGCTTCAATGAAACCAGACAAAATACCTTGAAACAAGTCCAGAAATCTCAGCCATGACTACCTGGGATAATAATCTACTTTATTTCCCAGGGGGAGATTTGTTCTGGACAAGATGGCAAAAGGTTCAACAGACAAACACACAGTAATACAGTAATACGAGAAACAAAACGAATACAGTTTTCAAATCTA